>JAUTBT010083295.1:0-12704 GCA_032361225.1 Lepetodrilus schrolli | reverse complement strand
TGTGTGTGTGTGTGTGTGTTTTTGTGTGTGTGTGTGTGTGTGTGTGTGTGTGTGTGAGAGAGAGAGAGAGAGAGAGAGAGAGAGAGAGAGAGAGAGTGCTATCTCTGTGACGTAAGAAGGTAATATTCATTGTAATACAGTATAATAATATGACGGAAACTTTGGAAATGGGATGCTTAAGTTCTGATAAATTACTCAGAAGTGTACGACAATACCCAACCAAAGTATACATGTCTACATGAATGGACTTTAACCAAATCTAGCTTAGTGTATTAAAAGAATAGGTCATTTGAATTGATAGGCCTCGCCCTCACATATAATAATCTATACTGACATGCTACCTTGTTGGAAAAGGTCGACTTTAATTGAGGAAATGGGCGATTATATATGAATTGTGGATTAACACAATGCATTGAAATGGACATGACTTTTTTTTTTATATTGGGGGGGGGGGGGGGTTGGGTGTATTTTTGTATTTTAATTGTTGTATTGTTTTTGTAATAAGAAATGTTGTTTTTGTTGTTGTAATCAGTAATGTTGTCTTTGCAATTATTATATACATCAACCATGTCTTGAATTGAAGTACTGGCCGCTTAGAAAATATGTACATGTGTAAAACTCAATACACAAAACGCAGGCCCTAGACATGTGTTATTATACATGTTTGTGCATTACCTACAGGAATGCCAATCAGTACTCAATGATCACAACTGAGTATGACGGTTTAAAGGAATGTGTAAACGTGAACATTGTGTTTGCAGAAAGGGATATAGTATACGCCATACACACCTCGTGTTTTATTATTATTATTTTGTTTTATTTAATTATTTTTTGATTTTGATTTTTTTTTGGGGGGGTTGTGTTTTTAATATAGCAGGCTAGGGCACACATTTACTCCCATAGTATTGCTACGACCCTTGCGTGAAACGTAGGTCGTGGCCCCAAGGTTATGAACTGTGTTTTAGTATGATTACATGCTCAACTAAAAAAAAATTAAGGGCATTTTTGAACAAAGGTTTTAACAAGCATGGCATCGTACTAAAAAAATTGAAAAGTTTTGCAACCTCGTAACATCATGATTAGGCCCCCGTTCCACAAAACAATCGTAGCGCTACGAAAGTCGTAACTCCACGTTAACGTGGAACGGGCGCCTGATTATTGCTACATTCGCTTGTGCACAACTAAATTAATTATTTCCATTCATAAGAAACAAATTATCCCTTATATTTCCAGGAGGCGAACTCGACAGGTGTCCCAGCAACCTCGCTAGAAATCCCCATCTTCGCGCCCACGGGGACCACTGCTACCAATTCGTGCAGTACGAGAAGTACTGGGGCGCTGCCAGCAGAGACTGTACACAGAGGGGCGGCCATCTTGTGGTAATCAAAAGCATGCGCACACAACGCTTCCTGTTGAATACGTTAAAGCAACTACGGTGGCAAACCAACGGCGTCTGGATCGGTGCACACGACCTCCGGAAAGAGATGATGTGGGAATGGGTTACAGGTAAGTTTAAAATAATGTTCTTAAGGATTGTTGGTAGCATGGATCATTATTTTACTGTAAGAATCGAATACAATGTAAGAACACCATTTCATTGACTAAGAATCGAACACGATGTCAGAACGCCGTTTCATTGGCTAAGAATCGAAGATAACATTCATGTCTGAACACCATTCCACTGACTAAGGATCGAAGACAAATTGTCTAACAATTAAGCACAACAATCTGATATGCAATGTACTTGATGTATTTTGATGAAAGTTAATCAAATATTTGGAGTTTGTAGTTTTTAAGGTGGATTTTTATTAAATCGTGTATGAAAGCTTATAATTCTGAAAGTAAAGACACAATCACACCGAGCACAAAAACGATAATAAAACTGTTGGAAAATACTCGTTATAAACGTAAAGTGTAGTACCTGGCACCGGGTCGATCGGTTGTAAAGATGCGTCGAATCGCACCGTGTGAGTGTACATGCGATGCGATTCGCAATGAGTAGAAGTTCTACTCGTACGACAAATCGAACTAGACTTCTCGTACAACCGATCGACTCGTGTGAGCGAGCCTTAACTCCATCGATAATGCTATTTCGTTAGTGGGATTTATCGGACATGGTGTGACCGCAGCTTTACTGTGTGCTTTATCTGTTCAGGTGAACACATTGACTTCAGTTACTGGGCACCTAGCCAGCCCAGCTGCCATATATTTTGCTTCGAAGACTGCGGGCAAATTCGATTGGACGATTACGGCAGGTGGCATGACTACAAGTGTGACGGGCTCGCCTTTCATTACAGTTACATATGTCAATACGGTATGTACGGTACGTCCAAAAACGTACAGGTTTTTCGTTTGTCTCTAACGTTTGGAATAAATCTACTTGCTGTTTTAGTTTTCAATGTTACAGAAAGCATCTCAGCGGCTCTTTTCATATAAATATAACCAATTAACGGCATACAATCAGACAGACAGGCAGACAGTTTATTCTACCCAAAAAAAACACCAACGGTGGTACAAGAGATATATAAATATACATTCAGTTAAACATTTGATCAAGATGGACAATGCTTTACGTATTTTTATCAATGATAAGTAAAATAGTTGGACTAATGTTTCAGTAATAAATTATGTAGTTGGACTAAAAACTTTGATAAACATTAACTGCTTTACCTTTTTGGAATTCATCAAAAGTTTAATATTTCCGAGGTTTGGCCATGTATAATAATGTTTAGGAATACAAGATAATCGTTGAGTGCTTAGGTCTTGGCATCGAAAGAGATAATGGAATTCATCTCCAATTTTAGTAGAATTACACTATTTACATATTAATCACAGATTAAATTGTCGTATTGGACCGAATTGGATTTTTAAATGCATCTTGCATGCATACATATAATCGATTTTGTACCTCCAACTATCTGTTTACCTGTTCCATTGAATAATCAGTTGGTAATGTACTGTAATAGACTAATGGTGATAACCTTTCACGACTACTGGTACCAATTAAGCTACTTTGGATAGTCTGTACAGCTGCCTCAATCGCATATCCAGATGTGAATATACAACGTGTGATGAAGTTTAAAATAACTATCCTTGTATATTAGCCACATGTTTATTATTATATACATCTTCACATGTTTACACTATAAATTAACAAAGGTCATGTGTGGCTATTATACAAAAGAACAATACTTCTAAGAAGAGTTGTGACAAGTACCCAAACTGTCCATCTAAGAAAGGCCATTGTTAACAAATCCCGGTATAACAATTGAGCTTGAGTATCAAATCGTGTTCAAACGGTTTCGTAAATTCTGTGCCAGGTTGGAAGTTAATCTTCTTTATTTAATTACTTATTCTATTTCTATTTCTATTTGTATTATTTGACATGCAAGTCAATACGGTTTCTCACAGACTGTCCACATGCTTCCCTCGCTCAATCGGAAGTGACGTATTCCGAGTGCTAACGGTTATTCCCGAATACACACGAAACACTATTTACATACCGTAGTTAATGTCCATCTAAGCAAGTTAATTGTATTGCGTGTTCTTACTATTTACAGAAATGATCCCAACCACGTCGACAAGTACCACTACAACCACCACTACAACCACTACAACCACCACTACAACCACCACTACAACCACCACCACCACTACCACTTTGCCAACAACATCCACATCCCTGTTGACAACCACATCAACAATGACCACCTCAGAGGTACACAACAACATCAGCTACATGAACATCGTCATCAAGCCACTGGAACGGAAGGTTAACGGAGAGTATAAGAACAAGCTGGGTTCTGTTAACAAGTCCAGCAATGGCATTACAACCCAATTGAATCAAGTCTATGAACAAGGTAAAACAATGTCCTGGTCTATAGGTAGTTATTGTTCGGGTTCATCAGTCAGTCAGTCCTGTACGAAATTGCGTAACTATAAGGTGTTTGATTTGTTGTTGGTTGTTTTGTTGTTGTTGGGGGGTTTTCAAGGCGGGGGTGGATTGGGGTTTTAAGTCGCTTTCAAGATTCTTTCACTTATATCACGACTTGTCAGTTTAGGGCAGGAGGAAATCCGCAACATCCGTAGTGCTGAATGTTGCAGTAAACATGCGAGCATCGGCTGGTACTGACAAGACCAAGGATGATAAGTGCATTGCTACTCTACAGACATCGCATGCTATCAACATCGCGTCAGAAAGGTAACTTTGATGCCGGGCCCCCGGGGCGGGGTTTGAACCTGGAACCTTGGCTCCGAAGTCCAACTGTTCTACCACTTCCCTACCACCCGCCCCTAACTATAAAGTAACCGTATCTCCTACCTTACCAATGGTGTAAGGGCGGAGTATAGATTACCTTAGAGTTACGCTGTTTCATACATGCCAGCCCCGTATCACATTAATCCCATGACCTAGGACAATATTTAGATCAGTACGTACGTATATATATATATACAATAATATTAGCATCTAATTATTGTCCCAGAACTCGTAGGATACATGCTTTGAGGCCCACTTCATATTTTTCAAAGTATAATTAAATACCAGTACTCACTCAGATAGCCTCAGTGTATCACTGATAATATCATATAGCCACCGTGTATCACTGATAATATCCTATCCCTCAGTGTATCACTGATAATATCATATGCCTCAGTGTATACTGATTGTTTCAGTATATAATATGCCGCAGTGTATCGCTGATAATAGCAGATAGCCACCGTGTATCACTGATAATATCCTATCCCTCAGTGTATCACTGATAATATCAGATAGCCACCGTGTATCACTGATAATATCATATGCCTCAGTGTATACTGATTGTTTCAGGTGATAAGAGCCAACAGATAGATCGAGTAGAACCTCAGCCATCCCACGGACTGGATACAGGTATGGGAAGACCTATCTATATAGACTAGTATTGCCCTTTGTTTGCGGATGGTATATATACTCAACAAAATTAATTAAGTGCCAGTAGCCATTTTGAACATATAATCTAAAAATAAAATAAAAATTTTTTTAAATTTTAACGAGAAATTTCGAAACGTCTACTCTTCGACAATATGTAGACGCATTGGAAGAATAAAGGAACCACGTTTTTTAGGTTGAGTTCCAAAATTTGGTAGATAGCTTCCCTCATAACATATCCGACGGCCCTTAATTAATTGTGTTGAGTATATATTTGCATCCTCGATGCTCCTTAACATCCGTCAAATGATGGATGTTACGTAGGCATAATGGCCGGGGGTTCAAGGATTGTACAATGGTAGTTTGTCATACATCAGAAGCAAAGGTCTCGAACAATGCAATGCACGTGCACTCATTGTATTTTAAACAGAACCTATTAATTATGACTATGATTGAGGACATTTACGAAGGAAGCCTGTGATGTCCTATACTCTGGTATATTAAAATGCAGTTGCTTCTATATTTTATTTCAGGAAATATGATCGTCCTAATTTTGGTAATTCTGGTTGCAATACTGATCGGAATGTGTTTGGTTGGTTTCATTTTCATCAGAAGGTACGTTTGAAGTTCATTTAAATTAAACCCGATATTTTCTGAATGGAACTCGCGCAAAAGAAGATTCGCAGCAATGTGTTCATGCTAGGTGTCCGGGCTAAAAAATAAACTAGAAAAGTTCCCTGCCAGGATCCTTTTCGGATTGTGTTAGGGTACTGTAACGGGGGCGGGTGGTAGCGCAATGGTAGAACGTTGGACCAAAGGTTCCAGGTTCAAATCCGCCCGGGAGCCCGGCATCAATGTTCGTGAAAGTTACCTTTCTGACGTGATATTGATAGGATGCGATGTCTGTAGCGTGCCAATGCCAATGCTGTTATCATCCTTGGTCTTGTCAGTACCAGCCGATGCTCGCAGGTTTATTGCAACATTCAGCGGTTTCCTCCTGCCCTAAACTGACAAGTCGTGATATAAGTGAAAGAATCTTGAAAGCGACTCTGAACCCTAATTTTAAAAAATAAAAAAATAAAAATACTGTAAAAGGACACCTATGTTTTGTTGCTGTGACTAATATTGACAATCACAAAATATGTTCATTAATTATTTCAAATGCATTACCTTACTACTTCATTTTCTGTTCATAAGAATGTCGTAACTATCTCCATTTTGTGTTGTCTATTTTTAGACGAAGGAAAGCGGAGAAAGAGGATCTCCCGAGAGTTGTCTTCGAGAACCCGTATTACGGCGAGGTTCGCCGACCGCTGACGGAAGGGCACGAGAGTACAGATGAAGAAGAGAAGGTGATGGAAGTCAAATGCGTGCACGCAGAGCTTCCGAAGAACCCTTACGATATTCCTCCCTCACTCTGTATGAGCAATCCGACATACGGAACGAACATCATGGTATCAGGACTCGAGGGTTCTTACGATGTTGTCCGAAGAACTCGGAAAGTTTCCGATTACGACTGTCCCCCGAAGCCCTTGCCCTGTATTCCGGTCATGGATGTGGAACCCGAGGTAGAGAACTTGTATGAAAGTCTGGAGAACTTAAAGGCAGCTCTGGCAGATAAAGACTGTTCTTTCTCTTCTGAAGAGGAAGAGAGATACGTGGCTATGGGAACTATACCAAAATGTGTGAAAGAGACATCAGGAAATGCAGTCTAGTCTGTCGAAAATGAAACCAACGATGCCATCTCGAACGCACACTACATAGCATATTTAATGTGCTCATGAAAGTGTAGGAAATTAATTTAATTACAATTGCAAAATCCTACGAATTCGTGAAATCACTTTCAATTATGGTCGGGCATATTTTACGATGTGCTTCAGATACAGTAATGATTTTATAGTAATGTGTTTCATCATTCAAGATTTGATTAAACCATCATATTTCCCCCTATGTTCATGGAGATGGTATATACACTGGAGTAGGATTCAAGATATGGTGTGATATATGATAGACTAACACTGTCATGTCAATATATATCTCGAAACGTGTGCAAGAAAACGTGTAACCTTATTAGTGCTGGGGAAGACTGGCGATGCCCTATGAGATACATTAGTCTTCTGTTGGGAGCAATCTAGGATGCCCTACATTTATATGAGAGACATCGACAATGTAATTCATCCAGTATAGTGGAAAGGATAATGTGCCAGCATTATGACATCTGACAACCTCGTGTGACAATGGTGCTAGCCGAAGTAGAAGCAAACATTGCAATTCACTTATGATCTCCCAACACTAGCCAGGGAAAGGGTTCTCCTGTGTAAAGAACACCCTCATCTATTACTTCGTGTACTCACTCATCCACGTTGTCTAGTCCTGTGTCGTGTGTGGGTTTCACATGTCAATGTGCATTCCTGTAGCCTATGCATGGCATTAGCGGCATTGGTAGCCTCAAGATCTAATAGCTAATTGGCTATGGGGGATTTGTGATAATATTCTGCTTTCCGTCAACATATGTGTTCAATAGGTATTGCAGCCATGTACTGCCTTTTATGCCGGGGCTACACATACATGCAACTGAATCGTCGTGATAGCGAAAATGTATTGCCACATATACAACTGAATGATCGCAGATTTTCAATCGCAGACTCGCGATAAACAAGATTGTACGCGGTCACACCTACAACTATGTGTAACTGTTCTGATAAAACTGGTGTTGTTAACTGCATGCGCGCGCATGCCATATTCAAATCGGAACAAGAGTTACAAGAGTTATCTCACCTTGTTCATTGTGATTGGCTGCTTGGTTTCCCGCCGGTATCGTCACGTCTGGGATATAGGCTATACATGAAACTGAGACAAAATCGGCGATTCTTTTTGGTCAAACATCAAACCGTCGGCGGTATATAGTCTGCGTAGATTTTGAATCTGTGCAGACTCGTCGTTGAACGATCCACGAATAATCGTAGATAGCTTAATTATGCCGACGTGATATGTCACACATACAACGACGTTGTTTCGCATCGCCGTCGGGAGTCTGCATAAAACGAGTCGTATGGCGATTCAGTTGCATGTGTAGCCCTGGTATTATGCACAACGAAACCAGAGACTGATTCTTCATTGAACATCCATTATACGTCTGTTTCATCTCACAATATGAAGATTTGAATTGTACAGTCATCTACATGTGTTATCGATCATCGTGGCTTCTCTTGACATGCACGATTAATAAACAATTACAAATAATCGATTCGAGATTTTAAATGAAATCAAATTGTATAAATATTACAAATAATGGCGTCATTAGTAAAAGTGGTGCTGTTGTTTTAAACGACTGCTAATTTTTTATACTATGTTGTTCCTGGATGTTGTAGGAATGTCTTGTAATAATCTTATCCGTTAAAGGCATACAATCGCGGTATGTTGACATTATTTATGGCCAAACGTATTTTACCTGAAAGTGTGTACATGTACATTTGATTTATTTACATTACATGTCCAACTGGTTTACAATATTTTCATTATTCTTTTATTATATTTTCGTTTGTTTTTATTTTTTACATTTTTATTTTATTTTTTATCGCGAAATATGTCAAAAACCCGTGAGTGTGTGCCTTTAAGATTCAAATGACGATGGGAGTACTGGACGTCGTCTTTCACATCGCTCACGTATACATGTTGTATTAATTCAATGTAAGTCTCAAAATGTATTTACTTTATATTCTTATATTCTTAACATGTTTAGAATGTTTCCATTTATGTCAATCGAAACGTATACGGTGTTCAGTGGTGTGTATGTGGAATTATTAAATGTGGATTATGTTACAAATCAAAGCAAAATCTAACTTAGTGTTTGTCAATAATTCAGACAAGTCGTATATATGCTGTCCAACGTGGGTCGATGCGTTATTAAAGGGAGTATCCTACTATTTCTAGACCTGGGTCAGGTTCCACAGAACTATCGCAACGCTACGGGAGAGTGGTAACTCCTATTTATAAGCTAACATACTACTATCGTTCTTTGGAACTGGGATCCTGTGCATGCATGTCCGTCACTGCCTCGAAGTGTACCTTTCGTGTAATATAAAAGTTAATGTGCATATGTGTATATATTGGTGATGCTCGAATGAATATGACCTTGCGATTTAATAGTAAAGTCATAACTTGTAATGTACAATGCAGATCGTATATGCATGCACCTATCACAGCAAAGATTCCGATATTTGCATAGCAATAAATGAAAACACAAACTAGTATACATGTCGTATACGTGTTTATTAAAAAAGAAATATGTAGTGAATCTCTACCGAGTGTCTTTTGATATTAATGTTATCCTACAAGTTGATAAAAGTAAGCAATAGCCGAGGCTTAAAAATTCAGAATTGAGCAGTAATCTGAAAGATTTTTAAAAAAAATAATTATTGTAATTATATGCCGAAATGAGGACGGTTTACGTAATCCGGGACATTGTGCTGTTTATCATGTTAGCGATATCTTCATGTCTAGTCATGTTGCCAATGGTAGAAGAATATGTATAGCTAATTTAGTAGTGTTTACATATTTCATGGTCAACCGTATTTTTACATGCCCTTTGTTAATTTATAGTATAAACGTCTGAAAATGTATATAATAATAAACATATGACTAATCTACAAGGATAGTTACTTTAAACATCATCATACGTGGTATATTCACATCTGGATATGCGATTGAGGTAGCTGTACAGACTATCCAAAGTCAGGTGATAGTAAACAAAATTAGTTTAAATGTCATAAATGATATTAAAGGCATACACTATCGTGTTTGTTTACATACTTAATGGGCAAACGTATTTGTACATGAAAGTGTGTACATTTGATGTGTCTACACAAGTATATTGTGTAACCAGCTACATTTTCCGCATATCCCACTGGTTTTCAATATCCTTATATTGTTTTAATGCTTAATATTTATAGTTATCTATCTATATTGGTACCAGTAGTCGTGAAATGTTATTTTTACCGTTTCCAATTATTAGAGTTATCCCCCCTTAGTCTATTACACTATCGGAAATTGAGATATTACAGTACATTACCAGCTGATTATTAGGGTTTTACGGGAAAGGTAAACTGCAATGGAATTGTACCTATCCTACAGCGATGAAAATATTGTTCGAGGTACAAAAGCGATTATATGTATGCTAAGTGCATGTACTTTGCATTTTTAACTCCAATTTGGTGCAAAATGACAAATTAATCTATGATTGTATGCATTCAAAAGCTCAATTAAAGATTGCCAATACAGACCGCAACACATGAATGAATGAATGAAAATACCTAAAAGTACTACCGCGTTCAACTTCAAATGCTAGAATTCCCGAGTAAATACGTCACGTAAATGTGTGTATTACGTCCTATTTGACAGGCTTGCCAAAATTGAAGTGTAGGTTAGAACAAGAACGTGAAAGGTAAACGTCTCTATTATCATTGAAAACTAACGGCGATAATATAGCACCAATTTGGTGCAAAACGACAACTTAATCTGTGATTGTATGCCTTTAAGTCACTTTCTAATACCACTCAATTATATTAGGGACCCGGTGATATGAAATAGTTGGTTAAGTGGTGAATATACTTGTATACTTAAATTGTTATGTTAAACGTACTTCTGCCATAATGGAGAATGCATATATTCAAAATACCAATTCTTACTATTTTAGGCACCATTGCTTCATCCAACAATCAATCGTTACTCATACTATATTAGTATCGACCGATAGCATTTTTCGCAATGTCACAAAAAAAACACTCAATTTATTTACGAAATATATATAATATGAAGAAAATGGCCGTATGTACTTTTTACGTAAAACATGACAATTAACCACAAACAGTTTAGGTTAACAACTATTTTAAACTTATCCAAAAACTCTTTAGCAAGCTGACCAACGGAGACCATGGCATTGTATGCACAATTTATAAAGTGGCAAGATCATATGTGCAGAGACTAATGTTTTCCTAAGTAATATTATTTAGAAAAAAACATGTAGTGATGCATGCAATGATATTACTTCCACTTCAGCATTGCAGGAATATATTATTATATTACATGTTCGAAATTACGACGTTCAATATTTAATAGGAGTGTTTTTGCATCCATTTTTAGACAATCATATTAGATAGTTTAATCCGTAGGTTAGAATACGCATTCCAACCAGTCGTATTATAAGGATTCATGTAACAAATTAGTTTCATCTGAAAACACATTAATTTCATCTGGTATATAATACAATCATTTTAGTTGGTGTTTTTTTTTAATGAATTTACCGTATGTTTGTGTATTTTTAATTAGCAGTGGTCGTGTTTAAATTAGTTTACTATAATAAAATAATGTTTTATCAAATTGATCTTCCAAAGATGTTTTATTGTAGTAAGCGCATGTACATAATGATTAATGTAAATATTGCTTGGTGTGTTTTTACATCAAACGTATCGCACATTTTATGTATTTTAGTAAAATTCATTACGCTTGGGAGTATCGTAGCATGAATTATGTATATATCTAGATATATTCTATGCCAAGATATTTAATAAAAACATATTCACCAATAGGCCTATGTAATATTTATAGTAATCTCAATCTGGTATTACTAACACACATTTCTTACTACCAACAATGCCAAGAAACGCTGGAGGATATTTTAAATGAATATTTCACTATTGACATGCATTGACGAATATAATGCATGTATATTCTCAGCAACATTAATAAAGGGTCAGTAGCCTTTTTGGACATACACATTTAGCGTGATTACCATTTAGCAACGAAGAATTCCCAAATGTCTACAGGTTACAGGTAGCCTGTACTCTTCAAGAACTGTCAGACACATTTGAGGAAGAATTGGACCAGATTCATAATAGAGCCGAGTTCCGGAATTTTATAGAAAGCTTACCCATAAAATATCTGCCGGTCCTTAATGTATTTTGTTGAGTAGAGAAATTGCCTACTTCAGATGCGTACACCTCTGTGGCGTATAGTTAGGAGATAAATATATGGTGTTTTGAAATTTGCGGGTGTTATTGAAATTCTACAATGGCAAGCGGGTCGGGTTCAAATGGAAATGTTGCCATTGCCGAATTTCAAAGACACCGGCAAATTTCAAAACACCATATATTTATCTCCATTGTAACACATACGACGCCAAAGTTCAAGTTACGTAGGAACTCTTTCTTGCTAACGCGAATGATGGTGGTGAAAAATCCCCATTCATAAGCTGATCACCGACGTCATGGAGGGTGCCCTCGACTCACGTTAGAAAGACATTCTGCATAAATATTCACAAGTTTGCTTTCTTAAAAGTATGTTGACCAATTACGAATTTGTATAAATGCATTACCAGCGCGATTTCTGGGGCATACAGGTTTTTACAAGCCTACATTTCTCATAAACCCCTGGATCACAGGGGTTGGGTGATAGAATAGTAAAAAAACAAAAACATTGTAAAACAAAAACAATAATATATATATATATAATTATTTTTTTTATTTTAATTAATTTTTTTTAATTAGGAGACATGCTACCAGTCTAGGTCAGCCTTACCTCTCAATAAGGCTAAAAGAACTAGTCGAGTAGTCGACGAGTAGTTGCGATAGCCGACAGTCGACTGTTACAAGACGTAGTCGGGCTAGTCTGTATACCATTGATTAGCTGTTGACAGATTGAGTTCAAATACATTTAGCGTATAAGTGTGCATATGTTATTTATAACCGCAGTAATTAACAGTACCCATTTAAAAACAGCAACATCAGATCGTAGATACATG
>JAUTBT010083284.1:0-12705 GCA_032361225.1 Lepetodrilus schrolli | reverse complement strand
TATTACTTGATATACAGCATAGTTGTAAATAGTTAGCAACAGGTACCATGTATGACGCTCATAAATGTTTTAAGTCATCTTTGTAAACTGTAGACAATAAAATAATCAAGATTTATTTTTTTCATGTTTTCTTTTTCTTAATGGAATAAGTTTGTGGAATAAGATTACGTGTGGTGAATGAAGCTGGTCTGTGGTGATCTAAGGTGATCTACGGTGAATGATGCATAGTTTACCTGTTAAGTGCGTAACCTCTCCCGTTTCTGATGTCTACTTTCATTTGTATGTTTGTTAATAGGTGAAATTTATCCCGTGCATTGATACCTTTGTTTACCCAGCAGGCAACTGGTATGATTTAATGGTAGTTTACCGGTGTATTAATAAAGTAGTGCATTTAGCATTATTTAGAATGTGGATCTGGCACATTGTCAATATACATTATTATGATTATTATGATGATTATTGTTATCATTCTTACTGTGTAAATGATGTATATTCCCATTAAACCTAACGTCTGATAGCTACAGTCTGTAAAACATGGCATTTCCATTGTTTTAGTACATTTTGGATTTCATAAAAACAAAACATATTATGATTTTAAAACAAGAATATCAGCTTGGCAATGCATAAAAGTACATTAGAAAAATGTGTTTGCCAACATTTACTCATAAAACATGGTATTTCCATTGGCGGCCATTGTATTTTTTAAACACATTCATGGTTTAAAAACAGGAATCTCAGCCTGGCAAATACTATAAATGAAACTTTGCATGAAATTGCATGAGAAACGTTCTAAACGTTTTGTAATGTCATTTATTTATTGCCTTAGACATTCCTTTTAAGTTGATACTCTGTTTTGTAAATTGTACATGTTTGTATTTACTATGCATGTAATACATACATATTGTCATTCGAAATATGCTAGCCCAATATATATGTTACATTCGTTTGGTTTCGTAGGAAGCGACATTAATATAGGATGTTAACATCCTGTTTGTCAATTCCCTCTCATAATGTGTATTACTGTCTCCTTAAATGTCTTATGTGTATGTTTAGTTTAAAGGCATACAAGTACATTCACTTGGCATACATAAAATCATGTGTGTACCTACAAAAATCTGTACACATTTTTACACTGTATGGTAGATAAGATTCCCCTGCAACCCCCGATAATGGAATTTTGCTTGAATCTCCAGTATAACCGTACGGTGATGTAATAACCTGCATATGTTCGTATTTCTTTTTGCCTATATGTTTGAAATAAGGGGACTTAACTCGAGGTGATGCGACTCAGTGTGAAGGGGAAACACCTTGTTTTGTTTTTCATTTAGTGATCTGCCGCGATTTATAGTTACGGTCATCGAATTCAATTAATATTAAGATATTGATAACCAGTGGAACATGAGGTAGTTGGATGTTATTATTATTATTATTACTTGTGTAGTCAAATTAAATGCATATTTTCATGTAAAATTTCCTCAGACCACTATTTAGGTCATCTATCGGTGATTGTATGCCGTTAAACATACCCTATTCGCAATGGAAAAGGATTGGGTACAAGTTATGCCAACTTAAGAAAAACCCGCTGCTGAAAAATTTACATCATATACATTTCTATAACATAACATAACACAGAAGATGAGAGAATAGTGTGCACAATAGAGGGAGAAAAATATAAATAAATGAAAGGATATTTACGTATGTATATAAAGCTGTATTTCTTTAATTTTATAAAGAATTATCTTTACGTGTTTATGTAAACCGCTTCACCTTTATTTAAATATACAGCCGTACAACAGTAAACATTTGTTTTTAATTTTGACGTGTGTATATCCTGTCATCGTGAGAATAAATGTTGTTTAAATCATAAGAATTTGTGAAGGAAGATTAGGTAACAATAAATACATGGATAGTAACTGAAATAGTAATTGTTGATTTATTAAATATTGACCCATACATGGATCTAATCTTCATAGGTTGTGAAAGTCTCTAAGAGAATCGCGTATATATAGGACCCCTATGCATAGACTACCAATGCATAAAGCTAACTGCACCAGTGTGTCTATGTTAGCTAGTCTGTCCTCTATATTATAATATTATTATACACCAGCGAGATCACTTAGATCTGAGGACAAGCATCTCCTGTGTACCAGTAACAAGATCTACTCGGTATGGAGAGAGAACATTTCGCGTTGCTGCTTCATGCCTATGGAACAACACGTCTGTTCTCTTAAAGGACTTGTCCTTGCTATTCATCTTTCAAAACTCTACTTAAGACATATCTGTTCACACTACAAAGGATTAATGCTTTACCAACTAGCGATGCGCGTATATCCTGGTGAATGGAAGCACGTGCGCTATATAAATCAACGTATTATTATTATTATTATTATTGTTATTATTATTGTTGTTATTATTATTATTATTATTATTATTGTTATTATTATTGTTATTATTATTGTTGTTATTGTTATTATTATTGTTATTGTTATTATTATTATTATTATTATTGTTGTTGTTATTATTATTATTGTTATTATTGTTGTTATTATTATTATTGTTATTGTTATTATTGTTGTTATTATTATTATTGTTGTTATTATTATTATTGTTATTATTGTTGTTGTTATTGTTATTATTATTATTGTTATTATTATTATTGTTGTTGTTATTATTGTTGTTGTTGTTATTATTATTAGTGTTATTATTGTTATTATTATTATTATTATTATTATTGTTATCATAAATGGCGAAAGCATCCATGGGTATATTGACGTCATGGTTCATTCTCCACTAAACTTGCACTTTTCGATGTTGGTACAAATAAAAAATGTACTTCGCATTCAAGTTGTTTTTTGCATTGATATGAAAGACAGCCATCTCAAATAGACAACGCTGGTTTTTAAAGGACATTGATAATAGTTACAAAAATATTGCCTCCTGAATACTACCCTCAGCCCCATTTACCAGATTAACATGTACGTTACATGCTTCACATGAAATAATTCGGCCAGATGTAATATTTGGTTACAGAAATCAATTCAAGGCCATGCTTTACCTAAATTAAAACTGTTTACACCAATATAGTAATTGATAACTGCTGATTAACTCATATATACTAGCATAGTTGATGATCAAATAGATGACATCTATATTTCTGACATTCCTCAATTTAATAAAGCATGCATTTTCCATACATACTGGACTGTTCAATTTACCAGTACTGTTTACTAACGTATATGTTTATTGAAGACGATACTTTAAGACTATGCAAATCCGAAATCATACCTCCACCAACTGAATTATCCATTCCACCAATTATGAAAGTCCCCATATGATAACGTATCTGGTATTAAATTGTTCTCCTTGGTTTATTACAAGAACATTTTCCAGAATGACTAAAATCTTATTTAGGGCAATTGCAGAAACCGAATATCAACACAATAGCATAAATATGTAATAGCTGAAATTAGATTCGCAACTGATAGGTACTCGTACAACCAACACTAACTATAACCTACACTGAACGCGTATCAATTACTATTAGAAATATGCTGATGAGTATGAACAAAGTCTAAGCAAGAAATTCGAAGCTGTGGGTTACCCTATGTCATCGCAGATAGGATGCTGACCAACGTTATTTCATTCACCAACCCCGTCCTCAGCTGCTCGTGTAAAGGTAGTGTAATGTAAAGTACATTTAGAGCTTTAACTTTACATACAGACATAAAGATACGATTTAAAGCGATCCAAGTTTCATTAGCTATTTATGAATGTTATTAAAAGCATCAGAGTGTGTATACTGTCTACTATCTTTCAACAATCACCACTTTTTACTTTTGAATTATATCTATATGAAATGAATAATTCAATATATGCACTGCAAACAGTTATTCGTATATTAATTACAAGACGTGTTTTCTTCTTCCGGCAAGGTGGACACTGATGAAATACAAAGTAAGTAGCGTTTGAAATGTATTGCAAAAATGACAACATATTACCACTAAAATATATAATTATGTTAAATCATTAAATTTAAATATAAATCTTTAAATATTGAAAGGTCCGCCTGACTGTTCATTTTTCCAAACAGCTAGATTCTATTTAATTCAAAGTTGTAACATCTGTGATCATAATGTATCATGAAAATGTTTCATATTTACAGAGCAGACTCGGGATAATATCGACCTTTGTACCCAGGACACAGTGGAACCTGCCGTTCTCTCCAAAGTCCTGGACAAGTTCCGAACTGGATCTGCCTGTGTGACAATCACAGGATGTTCATGGGAGGGCAAGTCAACTCTGGGCTACTTCTGTATTTAGTCAGTTAAGCATTGAGCTGTGCCAGGGATTGGCAACAATATCTTGGCATGTTATATTATTCTTGAAATGGCAGTAGCCGGCGGAGTCAGCATTAGCTCCCTTAAACTGACTTGGAATGAGATGTATTTCTATATACGTTTCTGTCTCTGAAACTACTATTGTTCAGGTTAACGTATTTGATATTCATAAATCTGTGTGTTCGTCATCTATGAGCAATAGTTAACATTACAAGTCATATTTTGGGTAACCAATTAATGATTCTTAAACTTCAGATGTGTCTTTTATCGATTTTGTATACAGTTTGTCGATCAATGAAGGTACACTTTTCGACCTACTCGTATGTGAAGTGTGCCACTTATGTGAGAATCAGTGTCTATATTCCAAAACGAGCATATGTATATATGATATGCCTATATGGTGGTATGCCTTTAAGTACATTAAACATGTTAAATATTTCGTAAACATTGTAATTCTATGAACATGGTGAATTCGAAGTATCGCATATTCCAAGTTCTTTTATTTTTGTACGAAGGTTTTGGAAGGAATTGGGCCACTTTCAAACGAGCTTGTATACTTTAGTAACAAAGTGAAGCTGTACTGTGAATCATCTGTTAAGAATCTCTTACATGCGTTATTAGTCGTGGCAACTGCGGGCTATTACACAGACCAGACGATGCCAGTAGGAACCCTCTCATTGAATTGTATGATCAGGGCATGCCATTTATAAGAAGTGTGCTATTTGACGAACACTACACGCCGACGATAAAACTACACTGCATGCGACGACTACAACGAGGATCAGCTGGGAGAAGCAGACGACTATTTATTTTCCGGATTGGACAAAATGTTCCTAATTGGAACTCACACACATTAAATTTCCATCTGACAAATTCTTTGACTCTCGTCGCTATCCTCCAACTCAATTACAATAGGAGTCACAAGGGTCCGATGTTTGCCACTAAAATAGAAAGCCTACCATTGTACGTCGCTGGGCTAAGCTCGACTGGGGGTGGGTGGGGGGGGTGAAATTGTCTTTACGAACGTTTGGGATAAATAGTATGAGAGGTCTTAAGGGTGTTGTAATTTTCTAAGCATAGAAATATCATAATAATTTAAATGTTGTGATCTGACTACACATATAACGGAAGTGTGCACGTACAAACGGGCAGCATTCCATATATATGTTACAGTCAATCTCTAAAATCAGGCAATGTGTAAAATGTTTGAAACTATCAGTGACTTTCTTTCCACTCAGTCAATTTTTAAAGTGTCTGAAATTATAAAATGACTCCCCTTACTTGACAGATTGACTGGCGTGAGTTTGTTGAATTTTTTTAAAGATATTCACACAATTCTGTGTTAATACATATACAAATGTATGCAATCCTGAGTGAATTACCCACAAAAACGTACGCATTATCTTCAGTTGTTTTCATCAAACTCACGCCAGTCAATCTGTTAAATAAAGGCAGTCAGTTTTGTCATTTCAGGCTTGTTAAACATTGCTTAAATGAATTCAAATTCACTGAAAATTTAATACATTTGACACATTGCGTGATTTTATAGATTGACTGTAACATATACATGCAACTTTGTAACAGAATATCATTCATACGTAGTGGTATATGTAATTAAGACTGTTGTTTCATAATGACTTATGTTTAATGGGATACTGTACCTGACTAATAGAGGATGACACGTCTACACGGCAAACAATCTGGGCTAAAAAAAGGAATATTATGTTTCAGTCACAACAACTACATGACAAAACATTCGGATTTATAGACGTTATTAAAACCAAAGTGGCCGTTTATCAACAAATTATATAATTATGCCGTTGAATTTAATAATATTAATGCATTACTGTATATGGACCAGCGGTCTTACATGCAAAAAAGAATTGAATTGAATTGAATTAATAACAATAAATTGCCTTATAGTAGAAGGGACAGAATACAGAATAGAACAGACCGATCTAAACACCATGGCGTACTATACAAATGGCGTAATATCGAGGAAATAAAAGGGTGAATAAATGGTTAAATCATACATGATATATACTCATTGTGTTGGAAAAAAACTGTTCGTTTTATTCCATGTTGTCTACAAATGCACAGAGAGAATGCAGCCATTTTACGTACGATTGTTCATAATAATGTGAACATTCATATTGCGCTAAATAAATCCACGCTCTGAAGCATGTTCATGGAGCTACATTATTAACCCGGTCAATGGATCAATGTGCACGATGGCATGAGCTAGGCTCGAACCCGGAACTTCTAGACCACCATCTCTATCCGTGAAGATCAATATAGATACAAATCACTACGTATTCCATGTAAAGAACTTAAATTATGGCAGTTGTCTTATTTGTACCCTGATCGTTTTTTTTATATGATGAGTATATTACATATTGGTTGTCGTAAAATAGAATCATGTGTGGTACTGTTGCTGCTGATATTATTAAGCATATTTTCATGTCATGTCAAATTAACATGTCCGAAAGAAACACTATGCTTGATAATATTTGCGATGTAATAGATGTTAATGATTTTTGCAGATCTATGGCAAAATGATGATAATGTGAATTTAACTGATATTTTAGGCTAGTTTAGGAAAGTAGGACCCAGAGAAATGGAAATCAACTATGATTACAGTAGACTATCCATAGTCTCAGAGGGTTAAAGACAATCTAGACTTGCTTAACTGCTCTAAGGGGAAATTTTGAATAGGAGGATTTTGGTGAGAACAGGGTGTGACACAAACTATGCTGACAGTATCAAACTTTATTAAGAAATCATCTCACCTTATTCATCATGCCAATTGATGCATCTTGTATAATAATGTGATATGTAATACATGTACTTTAGCAATTTACCTGTGCATATGTGTGTGTGTGTGTGTGTTATATTTATAGGCCTACACACACAGACGCACAACCGCACACAAAGACACACACACACACACACACACACACACACACACACACACACACTGGCCAACAATACCATCAACATTTCTTGTTTTCCCTATCGATCAGGGCCCGTCGCCCAGAGTCAGAGTCAACTACAAGTCAAGTGAATTTCTGGATTCTCCTTTGTGTATAGTCTGTGTCACACCTTGTTCTTACCAAAATATTCCTATTCAAAATATCCCTCTAGAGCAGTTAACCCTTTAAGGCCAGATGACTGATAGATCTCTTGTAAATTTCACCCCCTTAACCCCAGTTGTATTATTTACCTTCGTTAAGGCCTAGTGACTGATAGATCACTTCATCACACGTGTTTCAAATACTGGTCCATTTGTATTTGCATGGTATACATTTGGAGTAACTGCTAGAGTGCTGTTATTCATTCACTAATTTACGTGTGCAAGTGCTTAAAATGACGCAGCTACAAAAACACCGTAGGAGGTAAGCCCTATGACGTCGCTGGGCCATACGTAGCCAGGCCACTCTAATAGGTAAAGGCAAGACTAGAATACTTCTGAGGGTAAGGCATTTTAGGGGCTGCTTTCATATAAATATAATACCAGTCAATATAACTGATATATTATGTATTTACTTTAACCCTCCGAGACTATGGACAGTTTACCTTGTGTACACCACGCGCGCGCACGCACACACACACACACCTCCCCCCACACACGCACGCATACATAAATACACACACATACATACATACACACACATATACATACATACATACACACAGACACATACACGCATACACACATATACACACGCACATATGCTGTGTTTTATGAATCTGGGGCCCGTTGCACAGAACAGTTGTAGCTGCATGTACAATTAATTGTAAGTCAAATTGTAGCTACAGCTGTTCTGTGCAACTGGCCGCTATCTACGGGGAATGAAGCAGATTTTACATGTTCAGTCACACACACATTATTTATTTAACTCTTCAGGTTGTACATGTATGTAGTGTGTGTCTTATGAATGTTTTACATTTTCTGATGTCAGTTTTCATTGGCAGGCCTGTTGACGTAATGGTTAAATTTAACAGTCACGGGACAGATCACGCGATCAGGTCACCTTGAGACGATCTAGCTACAAGGACGTATATCGAGTTGGTGCAGGGGTCTACAATAGCTATATGGCCGACATCTTGATTTTGTGAGTTTGTCTCAACGTTATACACGATAAAGGTAAGATAGTTTATACTTTGATCGCTTTAAAACATTACAGAATGAACCTTTGTTCTGGAGGTTGAAGACAATGAATATATTATAGATTAGCTGTCCACTATGCTCGGCCAGGAATTGTAGCAATATTAGTATTGCCCGCATATAGTGGGCAGTCATTCTATAATGTATTCATTGTTTTCAACCTCCAGTTTTAACTTGTATAATAGGATATTTAAACATGTAAAAATAATAGGTTAGTGGTATTCTGTGGGTTACCATAATAGCCCTGTAACCTTTATTCTTGTTAGGTCCAGACTGTGTCAGATCCTTCAAGATCGCATTGGCGTGGTTGTCCTGATTTGAATGTTCATATTTGTGACCATGGTATGACCGTCTCCTTAGATAACTCAAATTGTCCTAGTAGTCATGTATTTTCACATCACAATTTCTTTCATGCTGAAATATCTACATATATTTAGGCCTAATAATCTTTGGTATTTAGAGTATTGGCATATGAGTGACTTTTATCTATGAATAATACTAAATTTATATGGTTTAATTAATTTAAACATGTCTTCATGTAAACCCCTCCGCCTATAGTATATACATTCATTTCAATGTGTACCTCGCATGCTGTAGCCTGCAGTTAAAAGCCTGAGTGTAATAAAGTTCTGTTCTGTTTTGGGAATAATGTTACACAGGCGAACTTCCCTTACAATCTGCAGTTTGATTGTTGAGATAAATAAGACCATCATATGTACATATAATACGCATGCATCCTTTTCGTCAAAGCATGTCTATTACTATACTGACGTAATGTTTAAATTTAACGATCACGGGACAGACCGCTGATCAGTTCACCTTGGAGTAGCTACCAGGACGTATTTTGATCAGTTCACAATGACACACATTGGTGTCGCCTAGCTACAAGGAATAATATTGACGTGGTGCAGGGGTGTATAATAGACATTTGACTTTCATATGGCAGACCTTTTGCTTGTGCGAATTTGCTTGGCGTTATACTGTACACGATAAAGGTAAAACAGTTTATAATTTAATCTCTTTAGAATAATACAGAGTGAAGCTGTACAATTAGAGAACGATAGCAATTTATATTTAGTTAAATATCGGTGTAGGATTACGATAGAAACCCTGACCGTGTGTGTATTATTTTAACTTGTATAATTGGATATTTATGAACGTTAATGATATTCCGTGCCAGGGTGACCAGAATACATATTTTACTTTTAATTTAAATAACGATTCCAGACTATGTCAGATCCTACAAGATCCTACACGCATCAGGCGTGTTTGTACTGATTTGAATGTTCATATTTGTGGCCGTCACCTTATATAACTCAGATTGTCCTTGTTAAAGTCGTCATGTATTTTCACATCACAATTTCTTTCATGTCGAAATATCTACATACTGTGTCAGTGAGAGACACTATAGATAATCCACATTGCCCTTGTTAGAATACTACTGTCTGTTCATATCACAAAACATGTAGGCCTGCATTAATATTAGAAATTTAGAGTAGTATTATATTGGTAGATATAATATATAAATCACACCATATGATAGTAATGGCATAACTGATGACAATAACAGACATATACATTTAGAAATATTTCTAACTCCGCTCAGATATTCTCTTAAACGCATACAATCACGGTTTCTATTTTACTTACATGTATGTTTATCTCGCGATGTTTAATACGTGGAGATAGAAAATAAACAAACTATTAACATATTGAAAATCAGTGGGGCATGCAGAAAATGTAGCTTGTTGTATACCCAATACACGGTACACTAACTCAATGAATAACCTGACGGTTGTACATTTCAAACAAGTGTGTATATTTCTATGCTCCTCGATTCACGTGATAATAAAGTGTGTTGTGACTTGACAGGTTTTATCGTCTGCTGTTTGAAATCGTCAGAACTTCCAAGAGAGCTGTGTGTTATTGACGAGCTGCTACCGTGGTGAAGGATAATATTGCTCGGTATGTTTACTTTTGTGAATTTACTGTTTTCAATTTACTTCTATTGAAATATATCTTCGATATTAGAATAGAGCTAGAGTCTACTTTGATTAGATAATAACCCGACATATTCCATTTCACGAGGATAGTTTTTTCAGTGAATATCACACATATGCGTTAACAGTGCCGTCTACATGATCAAATTGTTATCCAAAATTGTATTTGACTGAATTTCGGAATAATAGCTATTAGCTCTACAGAGCTAGCATTATCGTTATCCACGTATCCGACGTAAAGTAAATATTCTTCTTCTTCTTTAACACTATCGAATTGTGTTTGACAAATTGAATATTTTAATAAGGTAAGTTAAACGGTCAACATTTCAAAGTCAGACACAAACGTACTGATTGACTGAATGTAATGGGTTTGTCAATGTTTGAAACAATAAATAGGAAGATGCTCTATATTCAACGTGTTCAATCAAAATAGTTTGTCGAACAAAAGAATCACAATCAAATTCATGTCAAAGTGGCTTTTGTCACATAAAATGTGATAGTTTTATGTATACATTTATTTTAAATAATCGAAAATAGGTGTCGTTCGAAAACTGGTAACCGGACGATATACAATAGTAGGTCAGGAATTAGTAAGTAATGTAACATAGATGTAATAATATAATAGATGCAATTTCTTATTCGGAAGCATGTTGATAAAGCAAGAAATAAATTATTATACTTGTACTCTGGAAACATTTCACGTTGCTATTTCAGACAGATTGGGGGACACACATCGACCGATACCGACGCTGACAGATCTACAACATTGCCAACTAGGAACTTGCTGCTTTGTTAACATTAGGTTTGAAGCAACAATAATAACTACGAATTCCTTCATAACTAAACGCATACATTTCAGTTACTTTAACAAAATGGAAATGCTCATGTCCAACTGATTATTAATATGTCTCATAACATTATTTGTCAGTTTTCCATTCCATAATATGCTACAGATAATGATGTAACATACACCAAATTAACTCAAATTAATTTTTTATTACTTTTAAGCTCGTCTTTTCAGATCATAATATTAATATACCTACTCTTCATATGATGCATTTCTTATCAATGAATTGTTCCGGGATTACGAAACTTTGAATACGATTTCATGATCAGCTCAAGGCTGTGTTCACAAATCCCCACATACAATTTGAGCTTGAGTATGAAATCATTATAAAAAAAATGTTTATCATAATCTCGGGGCCTGATTATTTAGTCTATTATTGAACTATTTAGCTAGCTAGACTAGCCCTGGTGAATTATGGACGTCAGTATTGGATACTAGTAGACCTATATGATTACATTTGTTTTCCAGTTTGGCACGTTCCAGTCATGGCTTCAAATACCCCAAGTACTGTCATCGGAGCCATCAACAGCCAGGTTTCCGGGGATCTCACAGTCATCGGAAATCTAACCGGAAATCTAACTGTTACAGGTAAGTTGTTGAATCTGTGATTCTGAATAGTTCCTGCTAATCATTTTCAGTAGATATAATGTATTCAAAGAACCCAACTGCCAACGTAATAATTCCCACGATTTAGTTTGAATTATCTCAATAAAAATGAGTATCTTCTAAAATGTATATTATTTATTTCCCGTAGGCAAAGTAGACCTTCATGAATTACAAAGTAAGTAGAGTTGGATACTATCATAGAATAAAGCTGAAATATTTGGCAGTATAGCGAACAGATTTTTACTTAAGTCAAAACTAAAATATGGAAATACTTCAAATAGATGATGCATTGCAGCAGCCATTTAACAAAGATATCTGGGTTAAAAGAATTAGAGATGTAATCAAATATCAAAACTCGGATCTTTAATGAAATGCAAATATATTAAAATGTTGTCGATGTAATATAGCTTCAATTAGAAAACATTGTTATTGGTTATGCAGTTCAAATTTGTAACATTTGTCAGTATAACGTAGTATAATATTTGTTATATTTACAGAGGAAACCTTGGATCGAGTTGGACAGTGGACCCAGGACACAGTGGAACCTGCCTTTCTCTCCAAAGTCCTGGAGAATATCCGACCTGGATCTGCCTGTGTGACAATCACAGGAGCTCCAGGGGAGGGAAAGTCAACTCTTGGCTACTGGGTTCTTAAGAGTCTAAAAGACACGAGAAATGTGTACGAAGTGGACTCTCTCGAACAATTTAAGGAGGTTATCAAGATGGGTGCACCTGTAATATTATTAGA
>JAUTBT010083273.1:0-12706 GCA_032361225.1 Lepetodrilus schrolli | reverse complement strand
TAGTAGTAGTAGAAGTAGTAGTAGTAGTAGTAGTAGTAGTAGTAGTAGTAGTATATTCCCTTACTATGCTTCAGATGTTAAGCGCCTAGCTGGAACTCGGCCCTATATAAATAGATTATATATTATATTGCTAATAGGTTTTACATATACAGTCCATACCATTGTTAAATCGCGTCCTTCACACCTACACCCACAACAAAGTCTAAATTCAAATTGATATTGCCTGATGTTAAGCTAGTTTATAATTCGTATCTATATATATATATATATTATGAAAGTTTATTATAAGAGTTATCACTGATTATTCCTGTGTAATGATTACTAAAACATGAAGACACAGTTAACTGGTAATTTTACAGCAATACTGTTATTTGGGGGACAATAGAAGGTATTAATAATCTGATATTTATTTAGAATTTAGCTACGGTAGTTGGTCGTCCAGTAGCTCTAGAATCCAACCATGGTCTTGGAGTGCATGGTCGGCAAACATTTACTATGATGTTCTTTTAAAACGTCAACTCCGTCCTGATGAAACCATTTTCCATCCACTGCTATTACTGATTATAATGTATTACAGGTTTCCTTTAATTTGCTTGATGGGGTTCAGTTAAATTGGGGTGTATAGCCGCTTTCATGACTCTTTCACTTACATTACGGCTTGTCAGTTTAGGTCAGTAGAACACCGTCAACAGCCTTAATACGTATAGCTGTACAATGTCGCTCCGAATGTGTATCGCTGACATTTCTCGTGCAGCTATCTACAGAAATGTCAGACTGTGGTCTTCCGAATCAACTCCATATATGTCCAGTAGATGCTATCGCTGCAAATATATAGTAGAACATTAATACTGAGGACTTCGCCCATCTCTATGGTTATATTGTAAACATATTCGTTTTATATGAATATTATTATCGTGATTATATGTGGCATGCATGTAGGTGTGCGTGTGTGTGTGTGTGTGTGCGTGTGTGTGTGTGTGCAGGCGTTTTCGTTACATACTTACATACTTGTCACTATTCCTGCCATTTGTACCTTTCCAATTTCGCATCATTCTGCATCAAATCTGGCCTTGTTTTGAAAGTGTCGCATCCTTCACGTCGTGGCAGTGTGGCCTGTCACGAATACGAAAGCTTGTCACTTCCTGATAAGCACGTCTACTTTACGTCTTTGATGGTACAGTTCTATTAACATCATTGGTCAACTGACGGACCCCTAATTTACTTCTTCCTTGGCGACCTCCGGTAAACTGTATTGGACTCAATCGATAGTTCATTGGGCGAGGTTGTCAGGCCACTTCCTCAATGGCGAGGGTCATACAATTACTCTATATTGAGCTTCCGACTTGAAGAATGAGTTTACGATCACCACTCCCTATTCATTTAGTCAATGACGATTGTAGACCAGGCCAGATATTGTTAAACATTTTTGAGTACGAACTCCAACAATAAAGCCTAGAGATTACGAAATGTTTCTTTTAGTACTCAAAGTGTAGTTCACAATATAAATGTCCATATCAAATTTGAGCTTGAGTATGAAATAATATATGAAAAGTTGTTTGTACGATTTTATGCTAACCTCAAAGTTTAGTTCACAAAACCCCACACACAATTTTAGCTTGAGCATAACATCATATTCAAACAGCTTCGTAATCTGAGATAGGATAATGTTCCATAGTAGTAGTAGTAGTAGTAGTAGTAGTAGTAGTGGTTGGTGGTGGTGGTAAGATGAGGATGAGGTAATACTGTGATTATAAATATAATAATAACAACAATAAAATAATAATAATAAATTTAAACATAACTGTTACCGTTAGGATATGCGCGCGGTAATCAACATATCCCACGTTTACTATAAATACTACAAGTTATTAAATCTTATTGTTTAGATCACTCAAAACACATTATCTCTCCCGCGAATAAAAGCTCGCAAATTATTCATCAGATTGCACGTTGGTTTCTAGAAAATGGCTGCTGATGTGTCTTGAGATTCTAAACGATGTGTAATAGTTTGTTTACTACGCCGTACTGTTGTGAAGTCGTCCCCTAAATGGTGATTCCTGCTGGTATATATCATATTTAATGCAAAGCAAGATGGATTAGGAAGTAACCCGATGCTGACAGTAACATGCATTAAACATGATCAGTCCGTTCCAGCCTTTGCTTGATACAACTGGCATTAAATATTATGTTGATATCTATTAGAAACGTAATTTAGCGGTATGCTAATGTGGGAAACATAGAGGTACTTCCCCCTGGCTCCGCTCCTCGCACCTGGCTCCGAGATTGCGAAACGTTTTTTAGTACAATTTCATTCTCAACTCAAGGTTTTGTTCTACTACAGTTAATTTAAAATTCAACATTTGGGAATTTTATATAAATAAATGTGCTTTATTAATTTTTAGGTATAGATCTAAATCTATTAGAAATTAAACCAAACATTTTTGATAAATCTATATTCTAGTATACACTGATACATGTATATTAAGATTAAATGTTTCGACAGTAAGGTCCTATTAGTATTAATATTATGCATTATGTACGCCTGAATTAAATAATCTACTTTATATTCTTGTTATACTAACTGTGAATCACCATATAAAGTAATTACAATTGTATCTTTATCTTTCAGATGTACAAGCTGACAATGCAATCTAACAAGACATTTGCAGAACTCGCACAACAAATAACTTCACTTTCAACTGTCTCTAGCTACTGCCCGTTTGTGACATTGTTTGTCCCAATCTAATAAAAATACATACAATGGAAATATGAAAAAGAATGTTGATGTTTTATTTTGGTGCTGAACACTAGATTTTATTACTTTGGACTATTCCAGAATTATGATTTTGGATTGTTGGTTACAGCCGTTTTCAACATCATTTCGCTCATATCATAGGTGGTCAATAAACCTGCAAACACTGACTGGAACTTGCCAAAGATTACAGATATAGCATCCTATCATTATTGTCTCAGAACGATTGGTTAAACTTGGGTAATCACTTTCAAGATTAGTTTACTCATATTACAGTTTGCATGTTCTACGTGTCTGTATATCCTGGATGTTTAATAAAGCTATATCAGCGGATCAACATGTCAACATTAGAAACTGAATACCCTACAAAGACACACTGTACCGAGTCCTAGCCAGGTAGTCCTTGTAGTCGTGTAATGCCGAGTGCCAAGCAAGTGGATACCAGGGGAATAATTAATGATGCCGGGTCCGGTTCGTACTTGGAACCCCTGGCTCTAATGTCTGATGATCTACAGTTATGTTCTACCTCCTACCGAAAATATCCTGAACGTGAAAAAAAATAATCTAAAGAATATATATCTCTGGAACAGACTTTCCTGCTACAAATGATAGTACGAGTCCAGTCCAAATGACAACAAGAAAAGAAAGGGCATTTTTCAAAGTTGTAGTGTATTGATCTTCAGTGGTTAATTCAACACAAACAATTAACATTCTTCATCCTAAGGCAAAAGTATCTGTGTGCGAAAATCTACTGTTTTTTTTGTATTTCCTAGCACCCTTCTGCCCCCGCCCTTTGTTCTTTTGCTCCAAAGGCATAAATAATTCTGCTCTTTCTCTTTGGTTCTGTTGTCTTCCTTGCATTGATACCAAAGAGATGAGACCCGAATTACAAATAAACAAGAAACACAAAGTTAATGTTCATTGTATTGGTATTTATTCTGCAATAATGCCAATCCCATCCTGCACTCAATCAAGACTATTGGCAAGATCATCTTTGTATGCAATATTACATAATTTAAGAAAAAAAGAAATTGTATAGTATTACTAGTAAAACTTGGGGAGGGGTTAGCTGCCACACCTTGTTCTCACGCCCAATGTCCCCTATTCAAAATATCCCCCTAGAGCAGTTAAATTAGTCTAGATTTCTGGAGAATTTCAGAGGCTCCTTTCTTATAGATATAAGAATATAATACCAAGACTATGGATATTCTATTGTGGGTGGGGGTAGTGGAATTGGGATTCAGGAACAAAATTCTACCGTTATAATATGATACTGTATCGACAGGTACAGCAGGACTCTGTGTTAATCTGCTTTCGCCCTTCCGGACTTACTGTGAACACAAAGAATTACGAGACATTGGGAGGGAATGGAGCTCACCATTTTCGGAAGGTAGATTCATGCATTGTGTCATCATGGATGCGAATAACTACAGTTACCCGCCTCCGGTTTTCCCCTGTGACCACTGACTCTCCTCGTACCTGCCTGGAATGAATACAAGGAGAAAACCTATTGTATCATTTCTATTGAGTCAAACTCCACTCACACACAACCAGATTTACTTTTGTCTACTTGTACATCTGAGACTGAAAGATACAACTGTAATTACCGCATATGGTGATTTATAAATTAGTTAGTATAACTATATAAATATAGTAGATTATTTAATTAAGGTGTGCATAATATACAATATTAATACTAATAGCTAAATAGTTTCCTTAAATCTGCCAAAACTATTTTGAGTAATTCAGATGTGAAAGAGAGAGAGAGAGAGAGAGAGAGGAGGGATCACAAAGACAGGAGATACTAGAGCTTCGTGAAACAGTCCCCACTGGCTAAGTATTCTCAACAAACATTATTCGCTTAATCTCCATAGCTTGTTTTTCTACAAATCGTCAATTTAAGCAAATATATAGGCGCACTTGGCCACACATTGCTGCATGGATTTCCCATGACATATCACGGCCAATTGGCACCGGTTCCTGTTGTTTCCAAAACACTATGATAAATGCATATATAGGCTACATACTGGCGCGCTTAGCCGTATAGGGTTTCCGACGCCCCCAGTGTATTTGCATTTAATAATACGGGAGATTTTGTTGCATAGCATGACAAACTGTTTGCCACTTCATCCGCGCATTCCCATTGGTTATTAGACGTAAAAGCCACTTCATCCGCGCATTCCCGCGCAAACCCACGCTCCGCGAAATTTCAAGGCAAGTCTTTCCACCGCAACCGCTTTAATTGAATCCGCGACCCAAAAAAATAGTAGTTTTAGTACCATATGTTTTTTTCTATTTAATATACACTTTAAGTTGTGCTTCAACCTCAGATTCATCATCACGAAGTTGTATTTGCTACTTGATAGACTGACAAATATACGTTGTTATATGCAAAGTAGATATAATTATCGAAAACCAATTTAATCGGAGTACTGCAGTAATCATCTATACGGCGGAGAGTAACCACAATGTTCTGGGGAAATTGTATGTTGCAGTAATACCACGGTAGTCGAGCCTAAGTATTGGTATAGAGATGCTCTTAAAAGTGGGTAAAACAACGATGAACTCGAAACAATTCGTGAATGTATTGCGCTCTACTATTACTTGTGCTTATTATTGTAAATGTGCTATGTTGTTCCACATTGATTCCATTGCTCTTTGAACCACATTTCATCCTCTAAAACAAAAGCTTAGCTGAATCCCCGTAAGCATACACCATTGGCCCTTTTGGCCCTAATGGCAAAGATTCGGAACTGCTGCTTTACTATGGTCGGAATCATTTGGATTGAACCGGAGTCATCATACGAATTGCGTTTATCTTGCCCCGAAATTGCGAAACTTTTTCGGTACGATTTCATGTTTAAGTTCAAATTTTATATGGAGATTTGTGAACAAAACTTTGACGAGAAATCCTTATATCAGCACTCTGTAGAGTAGCGATATAATATATCGCCACTACAGATTGACTGATATACCTTTATCTCATATAATCATATAACTGTCACTCTAGTAATATCCTGGACTACTTTCTTAAGGCCCTAAGAGTTATTCCCCTTATGTTTACATCTGCTGAGTTATGCTCTTGCGTTACTGTAATATTGCAGGTCAAAGTTGAATTAGTGATAGAAGAACCGTCAAATCCGCTTGTAGCAGTATTTGGTACACCTTCAAAAGAACACCTTCAATTCCGACTGTACTATATTAAAAATTCGATCGTAGTTATATTTACTGGACTCAGAAATAAGACACAGAAACATCAACATTCAAGTTGCCGTGCAGTGGTCAGTGCACACTGCAGTACCTCGCCACTCGTGATAATATAGCCTCCCCACTTCACTCGATGACATAAAACATGATATTTGAGAAACCCAGTTAAGTATCCTCTATGTAGTCCTAGAGATAGTATGTCTCGCATGTTTCTTTATGCTTTATTGAATTTCCATCTCGATGTTTAAATATTACATAGATTTTGTGAATGGACCTTAGCAAATCATCTTGTTGATGGAACCAATAATTTGTAATATATATCCGATACCGGTGGCCTCGAGGAGAATACATGGATGCGTTTGATCTATTGATGAGTATTCAAACATTGTTATTTGATGGCAACTATCCGACGAATTTGCCCTCCGGTGTTAATAGCACTGCCTACCCAATCGTGGATGAGTGTGATATGACGTTCAGCGATGATGAATAGACGAGGATGTTGATGCAGTATCAATCCACAGAACAACGCATCCCAGCGGTGCTGATAGAACAATGTCTGTGAACCGTAACATTGTGCCAACGTGTAAGGTGACACGATCGTAAATTGCCGGGAGGCAATCGGAAAGGGCAATATCGTCGAGAAACGATCATTGCCGAATGGCGCTGGGACTTCCGCCAAGTGGGGGGGGGGTGTTTTTACGTAAATGTCATAAAACCTTCAATCATATTTGTCTAGTATTTTTCTAGGAAATTGTCTTTTCGGTCATACATTTAGCTGAAATGAAAAGTTCATGATTACCATTGCATTTAACAACATTATATCCGATCTTTTACATGTTATGTTTGCATTCAATTTACTTGGTGGTGTGACAAGTGATGTGTTCGGCTTTAGACAGATTCCTCAATTTGTTCAAAGGGACCAAAGAGATCGTGATATTTGTTGTTCTGGGTGTTGTTTCTCGAAGCTCTGATATCCACTATGAGACCGTATCGCTCTCGGAAGTAACCCGATCATAGTGTATACTAGAGCTTCGAGAAACGATACCCGAGAGGCCACAGCACGGTTTTCATTATAAACGTCTGTGCCATGGTGTATTGTATATTATGTAATATTAACTGAATTTTCTCCAATCAAAGTGGTTTCCATGCATAAATCTAAAGTAACCTTACCCCCAATCCAATGGCTATTGTTGGAGATACTAAAATATCTAGTTTCGGTAATAATATGTTATCTGAAATACTTCTCGTTGTCAGTTCTTCGAGAGTATCTTCCAGGCAAAGCAGATCGTAAACATATTAATCATCATTAACTGTGGAGCCATGTTCTTAATCAGTACATATTTGACTTGTAACACCCATTTTGACATTTTCGTAATCAGCACATATTTGACTTGTAACACCCATTTTGACATCTGTGAAGGCTTTAATTTACCCACTGCTTACTTACACTTATGACGATAATAATGTAACATAGCATAATGGTGTGCGCAAACTGGAATAACGGTTTTGACGCTACCCTTTGAGTCTCTAAACTAAATTCACCAATTACCTCCAGGCACACTACTGGCCACTGAACAGTATGTGGACGTATTCCTTCCTTTACGTCCCTTGGTTTCATCAATTAGTGCCACTTCGCTCCACCATTCAATAAGTTACCGCCTATAACGGCAAATAGACAAGCTTAACAGAAGCTGTTTACATCAACTTTTCAGAACCTTTAACCTATCATTCCTTCTCGAATTAGATGTGGTGATCAAACCAGCACGAGTAGGTACAGGTCGGGGCTTACGCTCTAGGTTGGACGACGGTACGTCAGTACAAGAACATCAACCGTATCAATAATAAAGCCTTGAGGTATTTCCTAGAAGGATGAATCAGCACTTGCAATGCGAGTAGTGATACGGGATGGAGAAGTTATATAAAATGAAAACTAAGCTGGTCAAATAGTTGCGACAGTTATACATTGTACTGACTATGACAAGTAATAGCTGGCTTTGTTGTTATACTGAGTTCTAAAATGTTATGTCTATTTCAATAAATCATAGTGAGACATGGATTTTGTTCTTCTGGTGTTTTAAAAAGATTTGTCTTGGCCTAATAACAAATATCCATATCGAATTTAAGCTGGCTGTATTTGGATTTTGTGTTCGTATAAAACAAAGATTTAAATAATGTAGTATCATAACTGTCTGTTCCACTTCTCAAAACCCCAATCTTCAAATTGCAACACAATATTCATTCTTATTACTGTTCAATATATGGTCGGTCTTAACTAGCTATATACTAGAACATTCTTCAACATATCTTTCTTAAATACTACATAGGTATCATATAGATGTAAAACTGTGTTAGTTAAGATCGTTTTTATTGATACATTATTTAGTGTATGTCCTTTCTGAGGAGGAAACTACAGTGTAACTATGTCATCACATTTTCTTAGAAAGGTAACGTTTAATGAAAACCAAGTTGACGAACATATAGAATACTTGGTCCATGATCTCGCATCGTCATGTCGTATAATTGCACCAAAAAAAGAGCTGTATTCAAGCTAAGCATAGTACACATTACCGTTCCTTTGGCCATAACTCATGGGGAAAAGAAACTATACCAAACAAACTCTATATTTAATGTTTGTTTGAGAAGCAGCGTAATTATGTTGTCTATCTATAATATTAAACGTTGTCTATGTATAATATTATACCTAAAATATAATCACATTTTGTATCATAAGACCTGAAGAAGGTTGTATTAGCTGACGAAACGTCGTCTAGTCTTAGGAAGGTTATACAGAGAATTGTATTATTTTTAATAATAGTATTTACAAAGACAGCACGAGTCTGAACCGTTTTCCATGTGAAATTTGACATTATTCACTACATTTGTAAACCCGTGAAGTATGCCTTTCTTTACTATAATCGAAGATAGTTTGGTATAATTTGGTATACTTTGGTATACTTTGGTATACTTTGGTACAGTTGGTATAGATTGGTATAGTTTGGTATAGTTTGGTATAGTTTGGTATAGTTTCTTTTGCCCATGAGTTAATGTCAGTGCGTGCAAATGTCAATTGGGTTGGGCGGTAATAGATATGAAGGGAACATGCCGATACTAATATTTACATTTCTTCTCGTTAGCTTAATGTCCGTTAGGAAAATATAAACTAGTATGTTGTACACTTTGTATCTGGAAATTAAAATCAATGCATGAACGTTCTTCGCAATTTAACTGAAAGCATTGTTAATATAAATCGTTTTCATGAGCGTGGTCAGAATCGTCGATAACTAAATAAAGTAATTTTCGTTAAAAGGACATACACATAGATGAGTATCTATGCCCGTTATTATTATTGCTCATGTAATATATAGAGCTATATTTGTAAGAATCCGAGCTTTCAGGCATGAACAACCACGCAAACCCATCCATACAAAACATGCAAAATGGTATCTATTTCATAGTTTCGGGTGAGAAGAGTGACTGGTCAACGGCCAGACAGTTAACAGACGGTCATACATGACTAGCCAGCTCACTGCACGGGAAATGAGCTTATTTATCGATAAAATATCATTTGGAAGGGAAAATATCTAATGGAAAGTTGAATGTGGACATTATTTACACTATTTTTGCCGGGTTTTTTTCTAAACATATTCCTTATTTGGCCATAAAATTTAAAGTTAAGCGTAGGAATACATATAGGTCAATAAATATTAAACCGCTGCACTCATTGATACATGTGTATACATGTAAAGTAACATAGTATTAGTAACCTTTTACCAAATTACCTTGAAATAACCAGTAATAAGAATGCAATTTAAGTACGTGTATGAGAACAAGCAAGTATACAAATATTTCGTGTATTATTAATAACTACAGGGCGGGTGGTAGCGCAGTGGGAGAACGTTGGACCGGAGCCAAAGGTTCCAGGTTCAAATCTTGCCCCGGAGGCCCGGCATCAAAGTTACCTTTCTGACGCGATATTGATAGGATGCGCTGTCTGTAGAGCGGCAATGCAGTTATCATCCTTGGTCTTGTCAGCACCAGCCAGTGCTCGCAGGTTAACAGCAACATCCAGCGCTACTGTTGCAGCTTTCCTCCTGCCCTAAACTGACAAGCCGTGATACAAGTGAAAGATTGAAACCCAAAATTAAAACATAAATAAATAAATAAATAACTATACAAATTAAGGAGCTCTGACAGCGTGACGTCTCACGTCATATGCTACTATATGGAAATAGTAAGCAATATGACAATTACAATCGGAAACTAGATGTGCTAATCGACGGCAATTAGTACATGCTTACAATTTGTAATAAGAATTATTCTTAAAGTTGTTTCTTTTCCTTTGGTGTGTTTATCAATGAGTGCAGCGGTTTAATATTTATTGACCTATATGTATTCCTACGCTTAACTTTAAATTTTCTATTGACACTTTGGCAATTTCTACTTATAGAGAAGTATTTAAGCTTGACATTAGATGATAAAGAGATTATTAACCGATTGTCTTTAGATATCGTCAATATGCTACATTTAGGGATAATCTCTATGTTAATAATCTATATGTACGTGGTGTAGGATCATCAGTTCTACAAAGGTTTATACAATGTGAATTTGGTATTTGTCATTTTAATTTCAAATTAACAAGTAGGCATGTCCCACTGTTTTTCAATATTTTCATATTTTCGTATTTTATTTATGCATTTTTTATCTAGCGATATAAAAATAGCGAAAATAGCGAAAATATGAAAAACTATGGAAATGTTGAAAACCAGTGGGACATGCGAAAACATTTATGAAATATGCTTGTGTTAACACATCAAATGTACATACTTTCAGGTAAAATACGTTTTACCATGCAATATGCCAACATACTGTGATTGTATGACTTTAAAACCATCATAATAGGAAAGTAAATTGTCAATCAACCTATGACACTCCTTTACGAAACCGCGTTAACTCATTAGTAATGAACAACTGAGACCAAAAAAAATAAAATAGGAACTGATTCTACTGACATTTGTCGGGGCGACACACGTTGCGAATTTCGCATTTGGTGTGAAAGCATATAAATAAATGATAAGATTCCATCTCGGAACGTAAATCGCCTAGTTTGTCGCCGCGAAACTCGCCTCTGGTGTGAAAAACACTGCATTATACTGAGGAAAGTAGCTGACAGTTGTGAAACACTTCTTTTTCAGCTTTATATTCACCAAGGATCCGCTGTGTTGTGATGCCTATGACAAACCACACGTGCTCCAATCCATGGTGCTATTAGTGCATCGCTCTGTGCAATCAATACTAATAGTTGTTGTTCAGTCTTCTTTCGTTGTATATAGAAACCCGTTGAAAGTAGTCTTTATTACTGTGATACCCTTCATCGTCCTCGCAGCAACACGCAATGAAAGTGCAATAACATCAATGGACATTACGTTCCGTAATTGTTCCAGACCAGGGGTGAAACTTACTGATAATGCACAAATAGTTAAGGAATAGTACGCAGACTAAGATGTCTTCCGAGTAAGATTAGCACTGCACGCACGTACGTGTATGACGCGAGAATCAGCCAGACTTAAACGCATACATAGTCACAGGTGGTCGACCTAGTTATAATGGTTACAGGATTTGTTTTTACATGAAGCGTATATATTATTTATCTCGCCAAGTGTATTTCACCACTGTTCTGATGTCGCACTAGTTTTTTCTCCTATCATTAACTTGTTTAATAATAATACTAATCATAATAATCATAATCATCATCATAACACTAATAATAATAATAATGATAATAATGATGATAATAATAAGGGGTAACAATAATAAAACAAAATTAAATAATAATAATAATGTTGTGTGTATTTATAATATCCTACGCTCGAAAGCTTGTCCATAGCGTTACATTATTACCCCTGGTTAATTAATCAAGTGTGCACTCAACTCCCTGGGGAATATACATTATGAATCGGTTCCTTCTGGGGAGTATACATTGTGAATCAGTTCCTTCTGGGGAATATGCATTGTGAATCAATTCCTTCTAGGGAGTATACATTGTGAATCAGTTCCTTCTGGGGAGTGTACATTGTGAATCAGTTCCTTCTGGGAGTATACATTATGAATCAGTTTCTTCTGGAGAGTATATATTGTGAATCAGTTCGCGCCTTGTGTTTTGTTTCGGTTTTAAATTAGTTATTTAATTTATTTACTGTGCCAGCCAATATCCATATTACTTGAAACAGAATCCGACATGAACTAGACCTACAGTAAGGTTTTCAAGTTTACTGTCCAGTAAAAGTAACGGTAATTATTGTCCTACTTTAGATTTGTCAGCTTAAACCACAATCAACTATCTAGGTATGTTAGAACGTGAGAGTATTCTCATAATCCAATTGTTCTACAGATCCGTTCGTACATAGATTCAATTACTCATCGACAGAACGGCAATGTGTATCAGTGGTCCAGCTCTGATTTGATTATAGGATGAAATAGAAAGTGTAATAAACACGACATGTAGTACAGGTTGGAGGAGATGATCTAATATGTATTAAACAGTGGCGGATCTAGGCCCTTTGCGGGAGGGAGTGTGTGTGTGTGGGGGGGGGGTCTTAATATGCATATTTGTGAAGAAATATACATCCTTAATGTTAACATAAATGGGTTTTTGGGTTGTTGTGTTTTTTGGGGGGTTTTAAGTAGCTTTCAAGATTCTTTCACTTATATCACGACTTGTCAGTTTAGGGCAGGAGGAAACCCGCAACA
>JAUTBT010083262.1:0-12706 GCA_032361225.1 Lepetodrilus schrolli | reverse complement strand
TACCTTACTTAGACCCCTCTTATGATATTACCTTACTTACACCCCTCTTATGATATTACCTTACTTACACCCCTCTTATGATATTACCTTACTTAGACCCCTCTTATGATATTACCTTACTTACACCCCTCTTATGATATTACCTTACTTACACCCCTCTTCGGTCTTGTTGCCATGGTTTCTTTTGTTTTAAGTGTAGGTGTATATCCCGATACACCTACACTATTTCGGAGAACGTGTAGGTATATCAGAAATAAACCTACACTTAACCGTGACTGTGTTGAACATATACCCTGAACATCATGTGCCCGAGACTGGGATCGAACCAGTCAAAATATGGTAGATCTTGATGCATGTGTCAGTACCACAGGACCAAATACTTGTCTGAAGATAAGACAGTTTGTTTGTCTGGCTATGACTAAGGCAAGTAAGTTACATCGCCTTAACTCAATGTATGGTGTGGTGACTCGACAGTGTACAGCATGAACGGAGTGTTCAGCCTAAAGTGAGGCTACCGAGGAGTGATCTGGAGTGTGGGTGATCTAGTACAACTAATATTGTATACCTTATACACAGAGATTCTTTAAAATACCATGGATAGTCTATGAATACCAGTAAACTTGTATTTTAGTACATGCTGTTATATACACAGAGAATCTTTAAAATGTTTGTGTCTGTGTGATAATCAAGTGAGTGTATTTAATTCGGTATGTAGTAAGCTTGGTAAGTTGAGATGAAGGAAGTAACAACTTTAAATTTAAAGTGGAAGAAACATGCATTGTCAGCTCATTTATGTCATAGAGCAGTAGGCCTCTCATGGCCAATATAGTTAACAGCTAGACAATCAACAATGTGGACTGTATTCGTACAAGTCGAATCTAAATATCCATGGAGACTGCCAATGCTAACCATACTAGTGATCAACTAACTTTCTATACTGAAGCAAGAGGTTTGAAGTAAATCTGAACTTACAGAAGCTGTGGTAATTTTGGGGGACATACATTTTACCTTTTCTGACAAGATGTTTCGTGCAAATGTCATCAGCTGATTATGCTCTGCTCTGCTCTGCTCAAGCTACACCAACAACCTATTGTTTGAGAACAATCGCCTATGTAGATGGGATCCATCGATTCAGACTACTCAGGTAAAACACGTGTTGACATTTGGGTGTATACAGGCGGTGTGTTTGCTGCTCCTGTCTGCCGGGGTGTGATGGAACTCGTTAATGGTTCTGTAAGCTGTTTAATTAAAACACAGACATTTATCCTGGTTCCAATCTCGAATTTGTGCCCGTTACATTAGCTTGTGTTGTTGCACAAGGGAATTAGTTTGGGGGGTGTTGGAGAGAAATATACAGTCCTTGTTTATTCTTTAGTCATGTGCTCTATTCTATTTTCTGCTATAGAGTTGGATGGTTACAGTGACATGGATATCGACGGCTGATTTTTTCTCTCTCATCATGTTGACTTGGCATGTTGCATCATCATGTCAACTATGGTACATTCTTTGATCTGCATGTTCTCACTTTATGCTCGGGGTGGGTGGTAGCGCAGTGGTAGAACAGTTGGAATTCGGAGCCAAGGTTCCAGGTTCAAATCCCGCCCCTGGGGCCCGGCATCAATGTTTGCGAAAGTTACCTTTCTGACGTGATATTGATAGGATGCGATGTATGTAGAGTGGCAATGCAGTCAGTTATCAGCCTTGGTCTTGTCAGTACAAGCCGATGCTCGCAGGTTTACTGCAACATTCAGCGCTACGGATGTTGCGGGTTTCCTCCTGCCCTAAACTGACAAGTCATGATATAAGTGAAAGAATGTTGAAAGCGACTTAAAACCCCAATAAAAAAATAAACAAAAAATAAACAAAAAAATTTATTATCAAAAGGAGAATTGGTCCGATGTTGAATTGGTCTGATGTGTGTATGGTTGTTCTTGTACCAGTTACTTCCCTTTGTTCATTACCACACTGTACCCTTTAATAGTTTTCTGATAAAATGTCTTAAGATTTCCACCTCGTGATAGTAAATAGCTAGTTTTCTGAGGTGGTAACCATGTCAAATTTCGCCAAAGGTGTTTATCATGATTGACAGGTGTCACCTTGCTATCTGCATCTTTCTTGTCAAGTTGTTTACTTAAAGTCACAGGGAAACTGGGGTCATTCATTTCGACTGACACAGGTTGATTAAACCTGCAATTTATGCCATTACGCATGATCCTTGATTGCTACTAGCAAGATTATATTAATTAAACTTGCGTGTCACACAGCTAGAGTTCTTGATGGCTAATGAGGGATACAGAACTGATTTACTGTTAATGCTGCACTTCTGACCCTTTTGATCTGGAAACTTCGTGATGGTAATGCTGAGGCAAGTTATGTGGTAAATGGTCTGGTCACAGAAGGAAATTGATAGAATACCTGGGTATCCTGACTACCAAAGGTCGGAAGGTCATGAGTCTGCTGTTTTCTGTTATTGGACTGTCTGATGGCACCATCAAGGTATCAGTTACTGGTTACCTCATCATGTGTACTGCCCTGGTACCCAGTTGGCTGCTTGCCTCAGATACAAGTCTTTTTGAGTTAATATACTAAACCAAGTGTGTCACTTATTATTATATCTAGTTTATCAATCTAAAAGTCAAAGACAAATATCACAAATTGCAAACCAAGTGTAGTGTTGTACATGTACTATGACAACAGAATGAACTTGTAGAGCTAGGGTAAACACTGGATGTAGTAGACATATACTGTGACACCTAATGGGCAATGCTGAACACTGGATGGAGCAGACATGCTGTGATACCTAATGATGAACACTGGATGGAGCAGACATGATGTGACACCTAATGATGAACACTGGATGGAGCAGACATGATGTAACACCTAATGGGTGTGGACCAGGGTCCTGCAGGCGTCTGACGTTAATTTCTGCAAGGCCCTGGTATTGAAAGAAAGTCAGAGATTATACACCTAAGATGCTGGCATCTGGCTGCAGTTGGCTGGCATCATCAGTGGCTCTGGCTCCATCTGACAGCTGGATGAGGTACCGTGCAAGGTGTAGCACTGGGAGGACATTACTTAAGAGTATAGATGCCTTCAAGCTGCTCTGCCATCATGCAAACAAGTCCGCTGTGTCTGTGTACAATGCCAAAGCATACTGTAGAGAAAACTGGGAATGACATTCTTTCAAAAGCATTTCCCAGAATCTGGCTTTATATATCTGGCTTTATTACAACTTTTGCCTTTTCACTGCCATTAATTTTGACACTCTTTTGTAGTTGTGGGTTGTGCCTGTCTAATACTATCAGGCTATCAGCCTGTGGTGGGTATATCAGGCTATCAGCCTGTGGTGGGTATATCTATGGGAGGGGAGGGGGGAGGGACAGCTGGTGAGATAGGATCTGTTTTACTGAGGGAGGAATGCTGCCACTCTTTACAATATCGACAATTGCCTTAAATTCTTGTTACTTTCTGGTTACCAGCATCAGACCTGCACAGACCCAGTGCTTAAGCTCTTAATCATTTTAGAGTACTTTGTAATGATGTTGTAACTAGGGTTCATATATAAGGCAAGGTATGAACAAACATTTCGGTCAGACCAATTAAGTATTTGTCTCTCTTCATCGCTCATAATAATCTTTTTGATAATAATCAGAAGTTTTGTATTTTGCACATTTCATCTGTACTTGTCTTAAAATGTACACGAAATAAGTACAGTTGTCAAGTTAAATAATATATGTATATTCATAAGAAACTAAATCCACCCTCTAAAGCATGTTCAAAGCATTATATTATTACCGTGACCAGTGGACCAGTGTGCACTCCATAGAGAGTATACCAAAGCTTCCATTTTCCCCACTTTCAACGCTTAGCATTACATGGCCACATCATCCTACCAGGTCCCCATTCCCTGTAGGCATGTAACCGTCACTGTTTCTGACGTGTCTCAATGCTGACTGTTTGTTTCAGCTGTGCTGGTGGCGAATTATTCCATGAGTGTGTCATTGAGGAATCCTTCAAAGAAGCCGATGTTGTCCGCCTACTCATACAGATCCTCGAGGGCCTCGTCTTCCTCCACGAACGCTACATTGTCCATCTAGACCTGAAGGCAAGTACTGCTGGATCCTGTGGACTTCCATGTAGTATCAAACTTAGGCTGAGGATGGGGGGAGAATCAGATGGAATAAATCAATCAAATGTGTTACCAATATATTTCAAGTATTATTGGATTCTATAGTGTTTTTCTTTCTTTTCAGCCCCAGAATATTTTGTTCACGAAGCCTTATCCCGAAGGGGACATAAAAATCTGTGATCTTGGCTTTGCTTGTCTCGTCAATACAGGAGAAGATATCCGAGACATCATTGGAACTCCTGATTATGTTGGTGAGATGATATGCCAAGTTGTGAGATGATATGCCAAGTTGTGAGATGATATGCCAAGTTGTGAGATGATATAGCTAAATTATATGTTGTGAAGGTGATCACTTATCTAACACAATACTAATTTCCTTTCTGATGTACATGCTACTATGGTTCTCTGTTGTGGTCCTCATCCAAGATGATGGGCGAACAACTTCCAACAAGTTACTAATGTAAATCCACAAATTCAATACATACTAGTATAATGTTATTACAATGTTAGTATAATGTTAGTATAGTGTTAGTATAATGTTAGTATGGTGTTAGTATAATTTTAGTATGATGTTAGTATAATGTTAGTATGGTGTTAGTATAATGTTAGTATAATGTTAGTATAGTGTTAGTATAATGTTATTTTGGTGTTAGTATAATTATAGTATGATGTTAGTATAATGTTAGTATAATGTTAGTATAATGTTAGTATGGTGTTAGTATACTTTTAGTATGATGTTAGTATAATGTTAGTATGATGTTAGTATAATATTAGTATAATGTTAGCCAGCTAGTAACATCCACTACATCCAGGCTTATTTCCTTTTTCAGCTCCTGAGGTGTTGGACTATGAACCACTTAATACCATGACAGATATGTGGTAAGTACAGGGCTCAATACACCCAGATTTACCTTACTGTCTTGGATTCCATTAAATACATTTGATATGACATTTAACAACTGGATATGCATATCAATTATGAAAGTCAATGGTGATATGGATCTCCTATACGAAATGGCATAGCTCTAAGGTAACCTCAACCCCAACCTTATGTGTATGTTTGTACAGGAGTATGTATGTTTGTACAGGAGTATGTGCATGTTTGTACAGGAGTATGTGCATGTTTGTACAGGAGTATGTGCATGTTTGTACAGGAGTATGTGTAAGTTTGTACAGGAGTATGTGCATGTTTGTACAGCAGTATGTGTATGTTTGTACAGGAGTATGTATGTTTGTAATGAGTATGTATGTTTGTACAGGAGTATGTGTATGTTTATAATGAGTATGTATGTTTGTAATGAGTATGTATGTTTGTAATGAGTATGTATGTTTGTAATGAGTATATATGTTTGTACAGGAGTATGTATGTTTGTAATGAGTATGTATGTTTGTAATGAGTATGTATGTTTGTACAGGAGTATGTATGTTTGTAATGAGTATATATGTTTGTAATGAGTATGTATGTTTGTAATGAGTATGTATGTTTGTACAGGAGTATGTATGTTTGTAATGAGTATGTATGTTTGTACAGGAGTATGTATGTTTGTAATGAGTATGTATGTTTGTAATGAGTATGTATGTTTGTAATGAGAATATATGTTTGTACAGGAGTATATATGTTTGTAATGAGTATATGTTTGTACAGGAGTATGGGAGTGTTGTCCTATGTGATGCTGACAGCATGTGCTCCATTCTCTGGGGAGAACAACCAAGAGACGTTCTGTAACATATCTCAAGTCAAGCTGGACTTCCCTGACGAGCTGTTTGCAGACATCAGCCAGACAGCGCAGGACTTCATCTCCAGACTTCTCGTCAAGAAGGCAAAGTGAGCAAAGCTTTAGAATTCCTTTCTTTCTAGCATGACATTGTAACAGTATCCTAGGGTATGAGTTGCAGATAATCAAATTGGGTGTATTTTCCATAAATAATGTGACAGAAATATAAGTGGGGGACATTTAGTAAAACAAAACTTAATATAACAGCTAATGTATGGCTTAAATTTGAGAAAGAAAGAAAAAAAGAAAATAAACCCTTAACTTCAAGAGGTATTGATTATGTAATTCTGCTAAATGTAAGATGAAATCAGTCAGGAAAATTCTCCATAATTTCGATCTACCTTTTATAATCGTAATGGGGATTTGTCAAATATGTGATCGTCGTCGCAAATGGGTGAAATATTCCCACATCAACTTATTCATCACTTGCTCACTCGATTATGCGAGATATTTCGTAGCAGCAATCAGGTCTAACCTAGTCATTATCACACTTGTCTAGAGTAACGTAATACAAACGACTCCTGACTTCCTCCATAGAGATCGCCTGACCGCCCGCCAGTGCTTGGAGCATCCGTGGCTCAAGTCCTGTGTCGATTCTAGAGAAGTACCGCAGATACCGTCGCCCTCCGACGCAGCCTTTGACCTCTGCCAGGACCTGGGGTCAACGGTCAACTATCACTCGCAGTCTCCCCAGCACCAGGACGGTCTACTGAACGGCAGAACCAGCAAAGGAGCATCCAATGAGTTTCTAGAATCAAAGGGCAAAGACAGTGGCAGTGGCGTTGATGAACATGTGATCCTCAAGCAACAAAACTCAAACTCTAACCTAGACAAACGACGCTCCATGGAAATTCCGCTGAAGAAATTGCGTAGTGATGAACCCATCCTCACCGTCACGTGCGAAATGTCCACGAAAGCTGTTAAAGACAGTGTCAACTTGTATGAAAGTACGAAAATGTACAATGTGCAAAAGGAGGTGGACTTAGTTTGTGACGAAAATCAATCAACATTTATTACCAAGGACGGCGAAATTGACAGTAATATATTGCACGTTTCACCCGTGGAGCAAGATGTATGTATGAAGGCCAGCCCCGATTAACCACAACCGGAAACAGTCACATACTCAATACTCACGTACGAGAGATGGTCGTAGAAAATGTCAGGTTACAATAGGAAACATAATACAAAGCTAGAACTGAATTAACCACTAACACTGTTCCAGGCAATGCAGGATATTGATGTTAATTTATGTGACACTGGAAAGCATACCTATAATGTTTTTCATTCACATTTATATCTGAAATGTTGTGTCCTTTATAATCAATGTATCGTCCATAGTAGTATGCTCATGAGATGATCAACAATTGATTATCATACATGGTATTTTGAACAATTGATTATTATCTATGGCATCGAGAACAATTGATTATAATATCCATGGCTTGCTGGACAATTGATTATTATCCATGTTTCTACTATTTTAAACGGTTTATTATCCATGGAGATAGATGGAAATATTGAGTCTTTTCAGGAAAGGTATTCAAATTGTGTAGACCAAGTCCATGTACCAAGTCCATGTTAACCATTTCACTGTACGTTGATTGTGATTAGAGTACAACCATACAAAATGTTTGTGATTCTAAGAGTACTTCCACTTCCTGGTTTTGCCAGCTGCGACGTTAAGCACCAAATTAACTAACTAACTTCCTGGTTTTGCAGGCTGGTGCAAGGTGAACATATTTTCTTTAAGGAGATATTCTATAGTGGGCCATCAAATGGTGTGTGCTAGTACAGGTGTGGTGACTCGGGAAGGACGTACAGCTTCACTGACCACCCTGGTGTAGGAATCTTGTGACCTTTGACCTGAATATGAAGATGCACATCGACATTTTGAACACCTGATAGTGAACGCATAGCTGTTGTATGATTGATTGTTTTTAGGCATCCACTAGTTTTAATCCTGTTCATGCAACCCGTCATGCAAGGTCATATCCAAAGCCCTTCTCTTTTCTCATTACAAGTCGTGCATACCATGTCTCAACTGAAGCATTTGTATATGTTACTTGGCCCACTCTGTCCTAGTGATACCTCAATTGTGATAATGATATTGTGTCATTGCTTCATTTCCTCATCGTATTGTATCGTTCCGTTCTTGCAGCTTCATCCCAGAGGGTCATGAGCAAACCAAAAGATTTTACAGAAAAAGTAGCAAAAAAATACGACAAAACAAATTACTTTTCCTAAATGCTGTCATTATTTGAAGGTTTCACATTCATCTTGCTGCACACCTTATCCTGAAGAACTATCTGGGGAACCTCACACGTTTCTCCATGCACAGGATTGTCGAAAACTTTCCTTTTCAAACCTTGACCATTAAAAAAAAAAGCAGTGTCATTGTCAAATCATTCCGACCTTATTTTCTATTAACGATCTCAATTCTCTGAGAGTGCACAGTATTTCTAGAGATGTTCACAGACATCCAGGACTTGTATGTGGAACTATCTTTTTCATTCATGTGTTCCTTATACCATCAACATGACAAGTTAGTGTATTTATTGCCCAAGTACCCCCGTAACATAAGAGTCCAGTCAGTAACCCACACTTTAACCCTGTCATTAATCCACAGTTTATTAGAATTTTCCTGACAACTTGTGTATGATGTGTTGGAACTGATTTTCCAATTTTCATGATTTCTAAACCTCTGACCTATTTACATATTTCTATGGGTTAATTCATCGGGTTAATTCATCGTCTAAGAATTTGTATTTGTTGAAAAAAATTGACATTCGGCACAATATTGAAATATGATAGTTTTTGTTACATTTGCTGGTTTCCTAGGCTGTGTACATGGTCAATAACTGGTAGCAGTGACAGAGGACAAAGAGTCTGACAGGTCCCTGTGTTGGTAATGTAATGTTGCATACATTGTTGTGGCACCACAATTCTTGCAATGTGAGTAGATAGAGATATATACATGGCTGTATATGAAGTTATCAATGCTTTGAACTGTCTTTGATCTAGCCATATTCAAGAATTGTGGAGCCATGTTTGTGCAATAAGAAACATTAATGTTTATTGAAACTGGACTTAGCTTACCTTAATACAAGAAGCATTCCATGTTGCTGTTTTAAGCAAGAGTTTTACACTGCACTGTATTCCAAGCGCACTTGCCAGAGGTTTTTGTTCACCTATTTACTCCTTTACAACAATACATTTTCATTAATGTTCATAATTGGATTGATAATATGTAAAATTACCTCTTCTCGATACTGTTGAATTCTAACAAATTGTCTTTTTGTTGATCCAAAGAAGAATAAAAAAATAGCTCAAATGCTACTACCGTAATTTAATAAAAGTAGCCATCCTTGTAAACCCCCCCCAAAAACACATAGTATTAACAAGCATTTAATGGGAGGTTCCTGACAGTGGAATTGTTGTAACACTAACAGTATACTTATGTGGTTTTAAAGCATATTTTCATGTAGTAACACTACAAATGCCTAGTTATATGTTAGACACAGTCCTTCAGTCTGTTGAGAGAATGTGGTAAATGCCATTGAGAGTGTGACAACAAATTATGTATCTCGTACTTTTAAATGTTTCATCCTAAACCCTGTATTGTAAAGCCACCAGCATGATTGGGTTGTTAGTTGCACCTTTTTATCCATACAGTATCGCCCAGTTTCCTATTTACAAAGTTGTATTGATCAAACGTACACTGTGCTGTTATAGGCACAGTCCATAAATCAATCTTTTGGCACAAGTTTTCATTCAGTATTCGACCGTTTTGTGATCCTAATGGCATATCTGTCCCAAGTACAGACAACTTGTTTTAACTCGTCAACTTTCACGTAAGCAAACGTGTGTTGCCACCGAGCCACAAGACATACATTGAAGTGCCTTCTGGTGAAGGCTGCTTGTCCAGTTATCATCTGCTTTTCTACATGCTATGGAACATATCACTATGCCGGTACCCCGAAGTTTACAACCATACAGTTTTATACAAACACATCAGTATTGCCAGCGTGGAGAAGCGCAATGCTTATACCAGGCTGTCCTCCTGGTGGATTCATATCGGTCAACTTACAACTCAAACTGTATCATTTAGCAATTCCATGACTTGAACACTTTTACAAATTCATCCTCAGATTGTGAAGTTTTAACCAACTCATCAAGATGTCCTTCATTATTTAGAGATAATATTAGACTTATGGAACAAAGTTGCCTAAATATTTTTACACTGATATGTATGGAACACACCTAGAAGCAGTGCTCTGATAGTCTTATTGGAGTCCATTACTGTATTTAATCTTTTTTATATTGTTGGATGTTTAAATTTGATCCAGACCTTATATATGTAAATTTTGAAGGATTTATTTATGATATATATTATTTAGCTAGACTTGAAATGTGAACTTAATAAGATACTAACCTTGTTTAAATTAGTTGACCATATTCATATTGTTCCATCATTGAATTGTATATTAATACCTCTTGGATTCTGGATTCTTTTTATGTTTCATGCACTGTGGTGTGTCCTATCTGTTTGTTCACTGCTGAATCGCTAAGCTGTGCATGCAATGGATTTGCTGAAAGCCCAGCACGTTTACTATGCTAAAAGTATATTTTCTGTGATAATCTTGTGTGTATATATCTATACAATCTTAAGTGTTGTCTTTTTGTTACTAAGATTATTGCATTTGTGCTGCCTTGCTTAGGAAATTTGCATATTAATTGCTGTGAGATGTATGATAATCGAAATGATGCTGTTAAGGTCACAGACGATGATGTTTTACTGTTAGGAGACGTTTTTTGTCTGTATGCATCTAGTGATTTGAGTTCCCTTGGTCTGAAGGACAAGAGAGATTATATCCTGGCATCCGTGTCTGTCGTCAACTTCCTAGTCTTAGCTGTGGGAAACAGCTTTCTCCCAAACAAAGAAAAAACTTCACCAGTCATTACTTAAAACTTATAATTTTTCTTTAATAAGTAAGAACATCTACCTTTTCCAATAGACAGAGCTATCTTACTTGTCTACCAAACGTCATATGTCTAACATGGCTATTACTAAATAACATTTTTCTAGCAATAGTTAGTTTTCTAAAATTTGCAATCCTTGAGCAATGCCATACATGTCACACAATTATCAAAGTACTTTTGCTTGCTTGATTTTTACTTAATTAGATCAATATACATATTGTGAAGTGGTGAAACATGTGTAACACAAATCTACTAAAGTTTACTGACGACGATGCAGATCTAGACAAATTGAGTTGCACTGGAGTTGCTCATCTGTCATGTATTTTCTCTATTTCTAATGTATACCATAAGCAGTGCCAATAAGCAGTGTGAATCAAATGCTCCTCTGGACATTCTACACAGTGGACACTGTCTAAACGGTCACCACTGATGTCTAGGGATATGCAAACTTTCTCACTTGACAGAATATTAAACAAGACTAGATTTTTTTCGTAGGGTTTATACAGTTATTTTGTTTGTTTGCATTGTATTCACTAACCTACGTTCAGAGTAGGGAACAAATGGTCTCCCCGATATTTAGAGAATAACCCACGAGATACGAGTGATTACGGAAAATACGTCCCCAATTAATGTTCGCAGTTCCAAGCTTCAGCGAGGAACTTTGAACATTAATTTCACGACGGACATATTTCCCATAACCACTCATATTGAGTGGGCTATTCTAATTCTTCAATATTATCATTTTAATGTAACATTTTAATTTTTATGTAACAAACAGCTTTATCGAGAGGCCGAACTAGCAGTCGAAAAAGTGTACATTTCACCTAAGCACGATAAACACAAAAATACGTAATCAACACTGTTGATTATGGAATCGTTATTACACAGTAGATATCCACCACGTTATTACACAGTAGATATCCACCACGTATATTGAATAATTAACAATAGTCGCTCTGCAGTTTGCATTAAATGATGAAATGTGTTCATGGTAAATATTCACAAGACTTTTCAGTGTTGTTGATCTTCAGATGTTACTTTGCAACATCGTTCTTAGTTGAAATATCAATCTTGGAGATATTGGAACATATACCTGCACCAAGAACATTTAAACTAATTAACCTATTCATATTTCATAGACACAATTTATTGGAATCACAAATAATGGAATTGAGACATATTTCGCCATTATATGGCCCTATAGTCGCAATGTTGTGGGAAATATAAGTTCTCTGTGGTATTGGCCTTTACGTGGAGGATGTGAAATAGTTTAAGTATTAGAAGTACTGGGAGGCCACAGTCTTGTGTCGTGCAATATGTCAATGTTACAACCATGTTTAACTACCCGTGTCTATCATGTAACAGCCACTGTTGGAAGTAGAGCTTGCAGGTAACATACTTGTCAGCCATGTAAAATAAAGCATTTAAACTTGTGAACATCGGCTTGTTTTATTTTATGTCTGAACTGATTTAACTCTATTACCCTACATACTTGAGATTCTGGTTAGCTAACACTATGAACCATGAGAGTGTGTCATATGTAGCATAAGATAACGTTTTCATCTAGTTGGTGATTATTCGTACACTATTTGGACGTATGAATACAAGTACAAGTAGGCTTACAATGCATCAATCGGTAATTTCATGAATGATGACATAAACGTATATTTTACGTACGCTTCATCGAATGTAGACAACCACCTCTCTCTTTCTCTTCTCTTCTCTTCTCTCTCTCTCTCTCTCTCTCGCTCTCTCTCTCTCTCTCTCTCTCTCTCTCAGTTCACAATGTCTTCTGTCTTATTTCTTAATATATTTATAAGTT
>JAUTBT010083251.1:0-12707 GCA_032361225.1 Lepetodrilus schrolli | reverse complement strand
GTGAAAATATGCACTAGTGTTGAAATTGCTAGAGTTTTAACAACAGTGATTTTACCAATTAATGTTAGACTTCTATGTCTCCATTGTGAAAGTAATCTATTAATATTTTCAATATCTTTTTGGTATTAATTACCCATAAGTCTGTAATATCAACATTAAAAGTAATTCCTAATACATCAAAATTACCTCTGTACCAATGAAGATTTAAATCTTGCCCTATGTTAGTAAAGTTATCAGACTATACTAAAGCAGGACTTTGTTTGATGTAAACGTTGTAAGTATGCACTATAATATTATGCTCAAATCATATTTATGTAAACGTTTATTTGTTTCATTGTTTCTATTTGTTTCATCATATCACATGATGTGATTTTTTTTAATGAGAATAAACTTTGACTGAGGTCATGAAGCTCGGAAGTCACGTGGAGCCGCAATTGACCGGTGCACTCTTGATTGGCAGATGTGTTTTCAAGTTTGCGAACGCGACGCATACGTCTGTCGCGTTCCAATCGCGCTTACGCTAACGTGGTCGTCATCGTAAGGTTTGTTTGGTTTGACAAGCATGTCTTCTTTTATTGTCCAGATGGGTGAGCCAAACTTGTTGTCGAAATCTACTTTCCTTTGGTCAGGTGCCCATCCGATGAATGGCGGCTGAGATGAAGGATTGTACACATCTTGTTGCTCATTTCCGGAATTTAACTGTGGCTCCGTGCCTTTCTTCCGAGATATCCTACAACTAAATATTTTTAAATTCTACATTATATACCTCAATATCGAAAAATAATTTGTGGGATGATCAATTCTTCTGTACACATGTGTCTATTTACCCAATATCTAGGTGATGACACTGACAGTTACTTTCCATATAATCAGTAAGAATAAATGAAGTGTTGCAAGTTTGTTTTCGTTGACAACCTGACATGTATAGGCTAGGCTAGGCACACAAACACGATTATAAATGTACAGCTGATATTTTAGATATATACAAGATTAGTACTATACATACCAATGTTTTAAAATATTCGTGAACAATCCGATATCAAAGGGTATTGAACATTATGTTTAATAACAGAAGCCCTAAATTCAAAGAGTGCATGAGTACATACAGGGATTTGAAAGTATAGGGTGAGGGCTGAGGGTGGCCTTTTGAGGTGTAAATTCATGGCAATGTAGTGAGCAAGGCACTGATTGTCAAGAAGGAGAAAAAAGAAACATGAAAAGAAATAATGATAAAATTAATTTGTAAAAGGAAAAAGGGCAGGGAGAAATGCCTCGGATGGGAGTACGGAGGAGTGTGTGTAGGGTGTGTGGGGGGTAGTGGGGGTAGAGGTGGTGGTGCTATGGAGGCAGCGCACCCCTGTACATGTTGTAACCCTACTACATGGTATCCTCCCATTCTTACATGCCCCATGTGTTACATGGTTGAGTGCACCGATACTTATCTGCCTTCTACCTAGATAATAATGGAATGATCCTGAATCAAGAACAGATACATTTGAATAACCTATAAATATATATCCTGAGATTTTTACCAAGAACTTCAGTATATGTAAAACGGCTCTAAGAATTCTTTCTGTACTGAAAGTTGCATAAAAAAAACACACAAGTATACGCATGTTTTTTTCCATCCAGTAACATTACCAGCAATAAATCCCTCTTGATATATGCTTGGCGAGATAATTTAGACCAAGGAAAATTAAGATGTTTCTCCAGTTTTGAATTGTTCTGTTAAGGCCATAGGGGTTTACTAAATTACTCTCTAATCCGACTGTGTAACAACTGGAAAAGTGTATGTGTGTAACAACTGGAATGTGTAACAAATGGGAGGCAACCTTACAGGGTCCTGCTTGATATACTCACCATTTCCTGCATGCGCAGATGGCCACTAATACTACTACTACGGCGAGACACAGAGGAAACAAGACGCCAACCAGAATGTATGTCCCCACCTCTGAAACCCATTTAAACTCACAATAAAAAAAAGAAAGAAGATTAATCCAACACCTATTTCCTTCTCGCATGGAATGAGGTTTTATATTATTATAACAAACACAAAATTACGATATTGTCACTCAATTAAATTATGACCAATTGTGAATTAAATATGTTTAAACTAAATTAAACTAATATGAACACCCAAAGATAAGCAACGTGGCATTATATCATTAACTGTAGTCTGTGGTGTGGTTCTTAGCTGTATCACTGATGCCTCGTGCTCTACCAAACAGCCATAACACTTGCACTCGTCCCCGTTTTACAAGGAGTGTGTGTACTGAGAGTGTGCTGTTCGGAGAGTATACGAGGCCTATGATATATACAGTGACGTAAAAATTGTGTGCTTATAAATATTAGAAATTGGTACACTGTATTTTATTAGTTGATATTGGAAATACGGGTATATAATGAATAGCTGTTTTTATGGTACATGTGTGTGTATGTGTGTGTGTATATGTATGTGTGTGTTTGTGTGTGTGTATGTGTGTGTTTGTGTGTGTGCATTTATGAGTAATGTACAAATGCGGGAATGTGTGTGTCTATATATATGTAAATCTACTAAAAATACTGTTCAACATACCATCGGTGGAGTTGATATCAACTGAAACAGAATGGAAATTACTATAAAATGTATGCATGCTAGCACATGAATGCATACCAACACATATGTATGCTGTCTTTCTCTCTCTCTGTCTGTCTCTCTCTCCCTCCCTTCTCTCTCCCCATTCTCTCTCTCTTACCCCCTTCTGTTTCTCTCTCTCTCCCCACCCCTCTCTCTCTCTCTCTCACACACACACACACACACACACACACACACACACGTACCTGTACACTCTTCTACACTCAGTGATGCTTTACCAGGTGTGGATTTCCTCTGTGGACAGCTATGACATGACATGGCAGCGGTCTGGTTGCTATAGCGACCAATGTCACACCTCTCACAGTAGCCGTTGATGTAGAACGTTCCAGGACCACACGGAACTATGTCGTGAAATGCTCAAATACATATTTAGGAACATACAATAGAATGTTTGGTAAACATTTCACTGATCATGAACGAATACAAAACCTCGAGTAACTGAGACACACACGAGACACATATGAGACACATAAGTAGCGTCTGGTACTAAACGTGAGGACATTGTTTTTAGCATCGTGGATTCTGGAGATTGTTATTGGTAAAATTGCTTGAAGAAACGGCAGTTTGAATAAAATTGTCAAAGTAATGGATTATGCTAATATCCTACTGTTATACCTACCTACCGTCATACAATCATGGTTTGTTGACATACTTCATGGTTAAACGTATTTTACTTAAAATTATGTACATTTAATTTGTCTACAAAGTTTATTACCGTTGTTCAAAGTATGACGAATGAAAACTGTACGTCACTCCCGGTATGTATTGGGTTTTAGTGTTCCTATTGGTTGAAATGCCAGAACTACTTTTGGGAGTACACTTACACTAGGTACTTGACACGAACGATAAAAATTGGAAGCTATTAGTTTAAATATATAGAACAAAAATAAAATAAATTATGATGTGATAAATTAAGAACATGAATATCACTGAAACTTGTATATGATAAATGATATGAATGGTAAAATTATATCAAGTAGGCCTAGATTTACCTGATATCTTTGGAAACCCCCCATCTATGTTGGTATAAGAAATAGTGTTCTTAGAAGTCTATAATCATGTTAATTAACACATTTTACCGGAACTACGTTTGATTGTTGCATAGTCTTTCGCACGATAGTAAACCGGATTTAGAGTTAACTTACGGTGAAATATGAAAATATTGAAAAACAATGGAACACCTCTGATGGGAACATCCTATTCCTTCCTACAGACATTACGTCAGCATTTGTCATTACTAGGCACCAATCATTGCACACTATTTATGCATGGTAAAACGTTAACCCTTTAAGGCCCATTGACTGATAGATCCGTTGAAAACTTCACCCCACTCAAGTCCAGTGACTGATAGATCAGTTGAATTTTTCACTTCCGTTAAGGCCTAGTGACTGATAGATCAGTTCACCACACGTTTTTCAAATACATGCCCTTTTGTATTTGCATGATACAAATTTGGAGTAACTGCTAGTGATGTTATTTATTCCGTTATAAGTGTGCTAAAAATGGCGCAGCTACAGAAACACAGTAGGATGTAAGCCCTATAACGTCGCCGGGCCTTATGTAGACAGGGCACTCTAATAGGTAAAGGGTTAACACGTTTGAGCTTACCACAATAGAATTCCACTGTGGTCCATCCAGCTCGGCACACGACGTCACCGCTGAGACTGTGAGACCCAGACAGGAAGTAGTCATCTCCATTTAAAGTGACGGTGAAGTCTCCCAAGACAGCGGAAGTGTTCAGGTATTCAATGGCTGTTTTCAGTATCTGCATCGCACGATCAGAGCCAACTTAAAGTAAATTCATCGACACTGTATATTCATATATAATAGAAGACTATTAATATGACAATGACACTGATGATAACAATTATAAATTGATTTTTTAATTTATAGCAGGTGGGATGCAATAGTATAATATGATCATAACAAAAACACACTTTAATACTACAGTCCAAACATACCGTTAAACTGAACAATTGATAATTATACATTTGATAATCATAATTTCCACAAGCAAAACTAATGCCACTTAATTTGCTGCCATCGTGTATTATACACAGGTTATTATTAACTCTCTGCTATAATACCTATGGGGCCTTACGTGGGAACCATGCATTACGATTGTACGTTGGTACGTATCCGTCTTCGGAACAATGGTAGCGCTGCACAGTGGAAAAACCTGATTTTCCGCGAAGGTCAATGGAACCAATCAACATAGCTTTACTTACTCAGACTGGGCTTGGTTGCTATGGTGATAATGAAGCCAATTGTTTTCAGTGATCTTTTTCCCCTGTTATTTTTGTCGCAGTTGGTAATTTTGATGTCTTTGATGAAGCATAAATTGTCAATAACACTAGGAATAGACTTGGATATCGTCTCTAAAACAGACGCAACTCCTTCTTTCTTTGTCTGGAGATCGCTGGAACAAGATAGGTCTACGTATTCCCCTTTAAAACCTATCGACACCTCTTCTGCCCGCTCAATTCCTGTTCAGAAATTACAAAGAAAAAAATAATGCGATCAGTGCTTAAAGGTTTATAATGTATTTGTCTTTCGTCGTAAATCATATGTTAAATGAGAAAACTTCACGTGACAAAATGCACTTCATATTTGCAAATGGTAGAAATATATTATTAATAAGTACTACTTTGGGTGTCTATGTGTTGCCCAAATATATAAAGGAGAACATTATTTCTTCTTATTTTCTATTTCTATTTCGATACTTACTTCTAAAACACACTCGAATAGTCCCGCAATTCCCCCAGATATAGCCATCTATTCAAACTTACGTTTTCCTGCCTTGTATGGAAAACACAAAATTTTGACTTGCAAAATTTTGTATTATGGTGCAATCGCCCGAACGCAGCTTGCACTGTTAGTAGAGAGGCGTGTTAAGCCAGTACAGGCCCTCAACAGTGTACCACGTGGTGCCCCGCCACGTGCTGCACGGGTGCAATGCAACACCCTCTTTCGAGCCAACTGTATATCTCTCGTTCCGATTCCGTACAGCCTGTGGGGAAGGTGGGCGGGTGTGTGTTTTATCGTAAGTATCTCATAGAAATAGAAAATAAGGAGAAATAATTTCTCTCCTTTCTATTTCGATACTTACTTCTAAAACACATTCGGATGACTTCGACTCTCCTATGGAGGAGGGAGGCCGGAGAGACAACGAGTGTAGACTCTTAAATCCCTTTACGACTACCATAAGACCAAGAAAGCTAAACAATAGGTTTTGGTATACGGCTCTGATGTTATTGTGCCAGAGCCTAAACACAACCCAGTATCATCGCACTATTATGTTAAGTCTTCTTTATGGAAAGCAATTTTGCTGAAGATAAGTCAGAACATTTTTGTATCTAACTTTGCATAATTTGTTTTTGGTTGAATTGGTTTTTTAAAGCCGTTTTCAAGATAATTTCACTCGTATCACGATTTTCATGTTTTATGCTTTTCCAACAGTTGTATTTTGCTAACTCACTGGAATATCATGCCACAGTTAGAACGTAAATATCCCACTGAGATACAAGTCCAAGGTGACCAGTCCTTGCTTATCCCATGTACTGCTCAGCACTAAGCAGCAAAACAACATGTCTTTTAGAATAACGTGTCACGGATTGAACCTATGAATCTACTGCTATTCTGGCTGAATTTGGCAAGACACGTATATACACGTTATAAAGTAGTTTGGTATTGTATGTAGGTGTTCTATATTTGAAAATATGTGTATGATGGGGGCCATATTGGAAGAAATAATTCTTGCCATTGTATATTCATAATTGCAGGTAGTGTTGTAAAATCTGACTTGTATATTCATACACAATGTAAGTACGTATTTTGTATATAAACCTTGCAGTAAACTTTGATGAAATACTTAAAACAAAAGTTGAATTAGCTTATTCTGAAGTTCTTGGATCTACAACAATACATTTGTCTAGGCTGTTTCTCATTTAGCGGTCCTATTACCAGAGATATAATATTGAAAAATGTGATAATTAATACAAGCAAGTATAACAATTATAGCCTAATTTGTTAATTCGGGACACCCTATTCTGAATGACAGAATGAAAGTGAATGACGAATGACAGAGGTATATATGAACAATGAATGCTCCCGTGATATAAAGTGAATGATAGAATAAAAAGGACAGCATGTGTGTAATTATATATTGAATATATGTATAGACTAGTAATCTATGTATTAAAAAAAAAGAATAACAATTTCTGTAATAGTCTAATAAAATGAGCTGTTTAAAAAGTAATTGAAGCATGCTTAAAATATTACTTCCAGTAATGTAATGTAATATGATGACAGTCTTGGAAATTCTATTGTGTATATTGCCCTTGTGTATTTCATATCTTAGTTCAGAGAGATGTGTCTATGTCTATATGGGGTCTTCTATTCCAACACTGAAAATTCGGATTGGCACAACCCAAAAGAAACATTAAACTAACAGTATCTATCATATCGTTCGAATGTTAAAGAGAATGAGACCTGGAAGGTTTAATAATTCGTTTAAATTTGGTTTGTTTATGAATTCGTCAATGTCTATACAGGATCTTCCATCCTGCACACTAAAATTTCAGATTGGCACAAGCGTAAAGAAATATTAATCTAACAGTATCTATCATATCGTTGGAATGACAAAGAGAATGACAGTCCTGGAAGGGTTAATAATTCGTTTAAAATTGATTTGTTTGTGAATTCAACTATGTCTATACTAGGTTTTCCATCCTGCACACTGAAAATCTAGATTGGCGCAAGCATAAAGAAACATTAATTTAACAGTATCTGCCATATCACTAGAATGGCAAAGAGAATGACAGTCCTGGGAGGGTTAATAATTCTTTCAAAATGTGTTTGTTTATGAATTTGTCTATGTCTATATCAGTAGAATGGCAAAGAGAATGCCATTCCTGGAAGGGTTAATAATTTGTTTAAAATTGATTTGTTTCTGATTTTGTCAACGTCAATACATGGCCTTCCATCCCCGACACTGAGAATTCGGATTGGCGCAACCGTAAAGAAACATTAATCTTACAGTATCTACCATATCAGTAGAATTGCAAAGAGAATGACAGTCCTGGACGGGTTAATAATTTGTTTAAAATTTGTTTGCTTATGAATTTGTCTATGTCTATACAGGATCTTCCATCCCCACACTGAACATTCTGATTGACATAAGCGTAAAGAAAGATTAATTTAACAATATCTACCATATCACGAGAATGACAAAGAGAATGACAGTCCTGGAAGGGTTAATAATTCGTTTAAATGTGTTTCTTTGTGAACTTTTCTTCACTGAAAATTCGGATTGGTGCAACCGTAAAGAATGATGTCTGTAGAAAAAGGGTATGTTGGCTTCTGCAGTCAAACTGGCACATTCACAGTATTGAGCATAAATGGTAGATGAATTCATGCTGTAAAACTGTTACGAAAGCCTGTGACCTGCTCCTGTCCAAGTACAGGACTGTGCTATCACATCATGGCAGTGCAAATGGCGTTAGGAGGTACAGTGGATAAAGGAGAACATAGAAGTTACAGTCTCTCTGTAATGAGGTGTGTGCACAGGGGAAGAGAGGGAAAGTCTGGATGCAAAGGGCCTCGTCCAAAAGGATTATGACGGGGACAGGAATACAACATCATCACCTGTACATCATTCAACGAAAATGGCAACCTTCCCGGTATCCCCTATCACCGGTCAAACTCCCTTGCGAGACACTGTTTTAGACATTTCTGATGACAATGATGGAAACCAGAGTAATCAATCTCCAAAAAGTCATTCTGATACACACCCATGGGAGGAAGATCAAGGCAGCATACTTGAAAGCATGTGGCAATCAAAACCGGATATCCCAGATTTCATAGGGAGGGCAATCGCTACATTGGATCCCTGAGTTTGGCTTTGTAGTGATGCCATTGATGAATTCATTAAAGGAATACTTCAATCCTACCCTGTATACAATTTCCCGCAAGACTATTTAATAAAAAATTTTAACCAACCAGAAGAGAGAATGTGCATTGCGTCCTTGAACTTCCGTCTATATACCAAGGATGATTCATTGTATTTCATTTGGAAATTTCAATAACTTCGTTCATAGTTATCAGAGATAAGATTTAATTCAGAGGTATATATGGTAAGAACTGCTCCCACGGGGATCATGTAATGGTACCATTAAGACAACTACAGAGTTTGACAATAAAATTGATATGCAAATTAAAATTTTTAGTCGAGTGTTGAGGGACCATCAAGTGTCCTCCCTTGTTATAGATATTAGATTGCGAGGCGAGGCTGACCTAGACTGTAGCATGTCTCCTTTATATTATTATTATTTTACATAAATTACGTTCTTCTCTTTTTTTTTAAGATCTAGAATATCTGTAATATTTAAATTATATATATATTTTTTACGCTCATGTTAGACCAATCATGTTGGATAATTAATAGACAAACACAGCTAGACGAGTTTACTTCATTTATCCCACATTAGTATCATGACGCATACATGTATTGCTCGGACAACATACTATACTATACTGTACTGTACATGATATCATCAGCTGATAATACATCGAGTCAATACAATGGAAAAATATTTCAGTGATTGCCGATCGCGATGGCGACAAAGAATGGGCCGACTGCTACCTAAGTTTTATCACATATTCCACGCTCTTGATTAGCTGTGTTTGCAATTTCCTTTATGTTAACTCATTCCCAACAGATTTTGTAATGTACTGAAAACAATGCATTGTTGTCAATACACTTTCTCGTTTAATGCCGCCACCGCCGATCTAATCTGTTTTGACCATGATCTTGACAACATGGCTGCCACCTAATTTGCTAAACAAACAGCTAGCCTACTTAGCTCTTTTACTCTCCGGTTTTCTGAACACATATTGTACTTAATTTGTCTATTTGGTTCCCGGATATGCCCGACCGTAAACGGAAACCGAATTTCCGGTTATCGGAGTCATTTTATATAGCAAAACATTGGTTCCCAGTAAAAACCGTCCGGATAGCGAGGGAACCGGTTATCTGGTACGGATAAATGGGGATCGACTGTGTGTGTGTGTGTGTGTGTGTGTGTGTGTGTACTTGACTATGGCTGTTGGGCTCGTCTCGTGTGTCCCTTGATAGACTGGCAGTAGGCCTACAACTCGTTCTGGAATAGCTTGATGGGCGGAATATTCGCTAAAAAAAATGGATACAGTAAGAAATGGTTTGTGCATAACGTATTCGCGTCGTGCCATACAAAACTATGTTCATACTGAACAACGTCTAAAACCAGGGGGCCTATTCTCTAAATGTTCTTACGATCTTCTTAACCTAAGAACGTGCGTAACAGTTTCATAGCCCTACTATACGAATCTTTAAGACTATCTTACGATCATAAGAACGTTTCGAGAATGTTTAAAAACCTGGTTACACCGTAAATCCATACCTAGGTAAATTTTCAACATATTTATGCGACCATTTACTCTATTGGTTAATTATTCGCGTCGTATTTTGTACTTGAGATAGGAAGTTGGATGACTATTAGCTGGGTTTATCTGTTGCAGTTATATTACGAGAACTTCAAAATGAGAAAAAAAGCAAAGAAACTCTCGTCATCAAACACTGGTGGCAAGCGGCAGCACTCGTATTATGGTGAGAAGAACTCGTATAATAATCACTTCTTATATTAGAAATCCTCTGGCGTGTCCTATAGTCTATAATATTCCTTAACTTGAATTGTTTCTTCCATTACGACTATTAGACTATATGATGTCTCTATCTTACTAACATGCCTGTCCATGTCTCCACATATTCCTTCATAACTTCATCTCTTCGCACATGGAGGGTTTATAAATACTAGTACACTGTAGATCCATTTCCATCATTAACAACTTATACGTGCATATCTTTAAATTTCTTGCTTACTCTGTGTAACTTTCAGTTTTGCACTCTTCTATTGGCATTTCCTTCTGCCCATGTACATGTGTGAACACTCTCTTCGTGATGCAATCACTCATATTTAACTACCTGCACCATCATCGCGTAACACATCTCCATTTAATTGCTTTGCATTCAAAATATCAAGAAAGAAATATAATGAAGTACAATAATCTTAGCAATAACACAACAATTAATGATAGTTTATTGAATATTAGGCACGACATTGCCGTTGAAAATGTGATTCTTCAATTCTTTCATTAATGTTCTTTCATTCTATGGACCACCTTAGCTTATCAATTGTGTCATTTTATACAAGTGATGCATAAATAAAATTTGAAAGAGTTCATGTTTACCAAGAAGGAATTCAGTAGTTTAGTTTAAACATATTTTATTCAAGGCGAAATGGATGAGTTGCAAGTTATTAAATTTAAATGAAAACCGCTCCAAGAGAATGGGAAGAAAAGATGGGGAGTGAAGAAAAAATTATTAAGAATGAAGGACATATTCTGTAATTGTAAATATTTACATAAGCATATTAAGTAAACCTTTTGTTTAATGTACCACTGTACTAACTATAAAATGGTTTCATTTTCTGATACATGGAGGTCCGAACAGCCATTTAACAATAGCTTAACATTTATATGTACATTATATCGTAAAGTAATTCTTTGAATATTTCCTAGCAAATCTTCACGGTATGTGCTTTATTTCTGACATTCAAGTAAATAATGGACAGAATTTTCACATAGATTACCACATAGACAAGAAGCAATATCAGATAGTCCAATTTTAAACAAATCGTTATTCAATGGACTAACGGAATATCTAAGTCTAGTGAGTAACATCCAGTAAAATATAGTATATCGAAATTTGAATTCAAACCTTCAAGCGCTGGACTGTATAGTTAATAATTAATGTTACTGAGTAACATCCTCTGAAACAATTGGCCATTTCCTTCTAACTTCCGTCCATGACACACGGTTGGTCAAGTTCGTCCATCTCGAGTGATGACCATCCGCACGTGGTGTAATCAAACTTTAAATGCACACAGTCACGGTTTGTTGGCATATGTCATGTTCCATCGCATTTATACCTGAAAGTATGTACTTGATTTGTCTACACAAGTATGTTGGCCATTTGTGAATGATAGGACCACATTCTGGTCCGAGTTTAAGAAAACCTTAGAATTAGAGTTTAAAACTCAGTTTATAGCTGTTTTTGTGTTATCTCCCCGGAGATGCAGTTTTAAACTGAGTTGTTTAAAAAATATTAAAAAAATCGGCCACTGGTAAGGCAACCTCGATGCACTTGATAACGTGTTCATGCAATAGACTTTAGTTACATCCATGTAGATCTGTCTATCTTACTTTCAGGTATATCGTGTCACCTGTAGACTACAAATGCAAAGACGTGCTCCGAGCAGGCAACTGGTTTGTGTGTCAAGATGAGCCACTGTCAGTGAGGAATCCTTGCTTGGTGTATTCATTCGGGTAATTGATGTCCATAATTAGCTAATTAACAATGGCCGCCAATACAGTCTGCCAGTTGCTACTCCTTGTCAAAGACGTTGTTTTCGGTATTTTACAAAAAGTAAATCGAAAAAGAAGTCGGAAGAAAATGTCACAAATGTGTTTGACGGGGACTAGTCATTTATCAATACGCGAAATATTCGGATGGGTTTGGGGAAACAACAGCCAATTAACAAACATGTATCTAATTTCAGAATTGCCAATAACTTCCAGTTTGATGACGCCATGGGTAAACTGGGATGTGAAGTCCATTCGTTTGATCCGAGGTACGAGTTCCAACTGGAAAATATATTTGAATACTATATAGACTGAATATTATATAGACTGAATAGTATATAGACTGAATATTATATAGACTGTATATTATATAGACTGAATAGTATATAGATTGAATAGTATATAGACTGAATATGATATATACGTTCTATTTCGATACTTACTTCTAAAACACACTGGAATAGTCCCGCAATTCACCCAGATATAGCCATCTATTCAAACTTACGTTTTCCTGCATTGTATGGATAACACAATCTTTTGACTTGCAAGATTTTGTATTATGGTGCAATCGCCCGAACGCAGCTTGCACTGTTAGTAGAGAGGCGTGTTAAGC
>JAUTBT010083240.1:0-12708 GCA_032361225.1 Lepetodrilus schrolli | reverse complement strand
TACTACTACTAATAATAATAATAATAATAATAATAATAATAATTAATAATAATTATTATTATTATTATTATTTTAAGAATACTTATCATTAATAATCATTAACCATTTAGTAATTTGTAACTTTTCACACAGTGCTTAATTTCCAATGCGTTTCCGCATAGTGGCTCCATTGGCATTATTTGAATATTCCTATTTTACTTGATGAGCTAGTAGTATGTACACGGATATTCTTAATATAATATTCAGTATTTTTATTCTTACTATAATATTCAGTATTTTTAACATTAGTATTGTCGACATAATGTGCATTATATGTGTTTATAATTTAAACAAAAATGTTTTAGAACCATATCTGAGCCCACAAATATAATAATGTTCTAGTGTTCGTGGTTAAGTTTGTATGCAAATATGGTGTATCTTCTATTTCTGGTGTACTTGTCCGTTACCGTCCGACCGTCCGTCGGCAGAGATGTGAGGGCGGTGGTGGGGGGGTTGGGGGGGGGGGGGGGATATCGCAGTGGTGTAGTGGGAAGTGGGTTTGCCTGTGAATCTACCCAATGGACAACGACCAGGTTCGAGTCTCCCTCCCTCCCGACGTGTTGACACTCGTGGTCTCAGTACTTAGCACAAATCCGCCACCTTTGAACGATCGTAAAATGACACAGCACACACTTCGTGTTAAATACTACGTTAAAGAAACACGGCCCCCTAAAACGTAGTTCATGCTTAATTATGCATGGTCACCACGGTCAAACTGTAACAAAATTAAAGATATATAGACGCGTATTATTCTTTGAAAACATGTTCGTGGCTTTCTTTACCGGTGTAAATTATACTGTACCCTACTACGTTAAAGAAACACGGCCCCCTAAAACGTAGTCCATGCTTAATTATGCATGGTCACCACGGTCAAACTGTAACAACATTAAAGGTATATAGACGCATATCATGCTTTGAAAACATGTTCGTGGCTTTACTGGTGTATATTATACTGTACCATTGTGTCCATTCATGTAGGTTTTCTTTATTTTGTTGGTCTATACATGTCGTATACTATCCTTTAGTTGACCAAAGTCACATCGTTTAATTTCCAGACGAGTTCCTGCACTATATTTTTTTTTCGGACTGGGATCGTACTCAATTAAAAGAAAACAGAGTTTCGCCCATTTGGCGCAGTGCAAGTTGGCCGGTATCCAAGGCAACCTGGTGTAAACCAAAATCAGACAACGTGCCAAGACCACTGGCCTCACGTCGAGAAATACTTTTACGCGCATTGCGCTCTTAATAATGGTATAGCGGACATTTGGTGGATTGGCATAGTTTTGTTGTTGTTGTTGTTATTATTATTGTTTTATTATTATTATTATTATTATTATTGTATTATTGTGCTCTTATTATTTATCTAATGGGGTGTGTTGTCAGTTTGGAGACGTGAACGTGGCTTGGGGTTCGAACCCAAGACCTCTACGCGTCCGAATTACATATTATTTTACATTTTTCAAAACTTACATCAAATCAGTGATTTATCTTGGCAATGAGAGCGAAATAAAAATAATACATAGTCAACTAAACGTATTACGATTATATAAATCTAATTATTCAAATGTGTTTTATGCTTGTCTAAATGGACATGTACCATTCTTGATTAATTATGTGTACATGCTGTTAGCATGGTGAAAAACAAAGGACGGTGTGTTTCAACATTATTTTCAAGATATGTTTTATTTTATATGGCTAAATCGTGAACAATTGCACATCGTTCTGGGATTTATTTACAAATATACATTCATCACAGCCTAAACATACATCACGACCTATTGTGTATGCGTTTCCTGATTGTAAAACAACTCGCACATATACATCACATCTTCCGGTTGGTTTTCGCCTGGCGATTGATCTTGGAAATATGGCACCTATACGTTTCCGTATTATTTAGATATTGTTCTGAATTTTTATTTTTATTTGTGCGATACATTTTATGAATAATGTTAATACGTTAACTACGTCTCCTCAACATATCTTAACTGAGAGTAGGCGTCAAGGTAAGAACAACGGTATTATGTCTATAATTCAGTGCACAGTCGTTTTTAAATAATAAGAGGTTAAATAAGTCATGCGTTGTTCATACCTACACTACAGTACCAACGGTCAGAATTACTTTCCGTTTCTTTTCCCTGTTCTTTGTATCAACCCATTATCGCTAAATCACCTCGACAAGCAGACACACTGCTACTTAAAACGAAGGCCAATTCCTTTTCATTGAGATCAACATGCTCCATACCCGTAGGAACTTCTCTCAATATGAAAAACGTACAGTTTACGCTCAGTATTTCACTGTCATCGTAAATCAGATACTGCCGTCGGAGGGGAAAAACAGTTTCACTTACTTGATTATAAAGTTGTCCACAGGCAAAATATTCCATTAAGACCGAGTAGATGTCTTAGTTTAGTTGAGAACTGAATAGTTTTCTCTACTTTACTTAATGACATGGGAGCTACAATAAGTTCTTGGGCGTGCGATACCTATCTTTATATATGCACGCGTACAATACATTGTCCATTGTTGTCGGCCTATGTCGGATGCCTTTGAAATCGACATCAATTGTTTTCGATATAAGAGGTCCTGAGATATCGCGTTCAACTTGTGAACTCTAGATGCATGTAAAGTCTCCGAGATGCTTTTCTTGGCTTAAACATTGTTAAACAAGCGCAGATAATGAGAGAAATAGACCAGTTTGTATACATGTGTATAACAAAAGGTTGATTGACAGGCCATGTACCGATATGACACCCACTGTGCGTGAATTTCGTGCTTTGACACAGGTTGTTGGACAATAAGCTCGATCCGTACCATGTCTTCGCCAGAGAATCGAAATTAAGGGTGGTACCCGCAAACCCAAAATGTCATCTGGACTATACTAGGTGCGCCTCGCATGCAAAATTGCTTAATTATTTTTCTTTCAATTCGGAAAAATATCTTAAAAACGTTCAATGGAAAAAAATCTAGTTTTAAAAGTAAGCACGTGACTTATTCTAAACGTACTTTGACCAATGTCCAGAGAGCTGTGTCACCTGGGTTCATGTCACGATGTGTCACGTTGTGTCACACCGTGACTCCTGTACTCTGTACTTGCCGTCTGGTTTTCTATAGTGAGCTGACTTCAATGACTTCAATATCAATGACCAGCGAGTACATCAGTTTAACAGACCATTCAGTGTTTCGTCGGTCCATCTACTAGAGTTGGTTCATTAGTACTGGCTATTAGTATCATCGTCGTCCTCGTTTTAATATATGATTATGTATTAATACTTTTAAAACCTCTATATTAATTATACTACTACTACTACTACTACTACTACTACTACTACTACTACTACTACTACTACTACTACTACTACTACTACTACTACGACTACGACTAATACGACTACTTCTACTACCACTACTACTACCACTGCTGGTGCTGCCGCTACTACTACTTACTACTTCGAAATTACGGGTTGTACTAGTAGTAGTACCACTAATTACTACTTACTACTAATACAAATAATCATAATCTTAATAAATATATAATGTGCCATACCACTTCTAACTTAAGTATGGTCAAAGCGCTACATTATTATCCTGATCAATGGATCATTGTGCACTCAACCCCCTGGGGAGTATATACCATCCAACCCCCAGCTGTCGTTTTCCGGAGCTAGAAGGTCAACAGAATCACGAACATATTCGAATCCTACTGGCATCACTCAGCGATGTTTCCAAATGTAATTACCAAATAATTATGCATTTACGCTATTACACGACAATGTTACTCTAATCGGTCATCACCTTGAACGGCCGGTCACTTCGTGGTCAGTTCTGGACGGTGGTCAAAGGGAAATTGATACCCAATGTTCCGCCGTGTGAAATCAACAACAATTTGACATTGACAAACAAAATCATTAAGTGCTTCAATGTGAGGTCACCCCCAGTGGTCATCTCGCTGACCCCCCCCCCCCCCACCGCATCCCTGGACAGACCCGAACATGCTAGTGGTCAATTATGCACGGGGCAGTAATTTAAGTGGGGGGTGGGGGTGGGGGTCATTTGTACCGGAGGAAAGGTGTTGAAAGACACTTGTCAAACGTCCACGTGAAACATACAAGGGTCGGCTGATCTCACAGATAGCTGAGGTGAAAGGTCGGTTGGTTCGTTACAAAGCAGTCATATAATGCTACTAATTAGTAACCAGTGGTCTAACGCTGAAGCCTTGACCGCAGTGACCGCACGTGTCCCCGTGGTTTGACCTCACGGCAATTAGTGCAAACCTAGAATTGCATAACGTTGACTTCGTTGAAGTAAAACTAGAAGTGACGAGCAATTACAGCGAGTTTAACATTCATTGGCATACCGTTTACAATGTACGTGTACCTCAATGAATATTCCAAATTAACGTCAATGTATTCACTGCTAGAAATAGATAAACATCATGCACACACAATGGCACGAACAGAAAATGTTATAAACATACTAGTGTAGCCAGCAAGTTATGTGTATTTTAATTCATGATTATGATTATGATGATCATTTTTATTATGATTATGATTATTATTATTGATTTTTTGTTGTTGCTAAGCGTACTTTTATTAAGCATATTTCAGATTCTGGCCCCGAGATTACGACACTGTTTTTTGTACGATTTCTTGCTCAACTGAAACGTTTTGTTCACAAATCCCCATATAAAGTTTCAGCTTGAGCATGAAATCGTACTCAAAACGTTTCGTAATCTCAGGGCCTGATAAATGTTATCAGACTAGACAACCATGTGTATCTTCACTCCTACCATAACTCTTCAGACACAAACATTAATTTTGAACTGTTCAACCTTAACTGCCCCCCCCCCCCGAAAAAAAGGGGGTGGGGGAAAAGAGAAAATAATGATATTGATGTCGACACTAAAGATTGGCAGGCCATTACTCGTGTGACTTCATTAGTACGATACGCTTATGTATTGCTACATTAGTACCATATCGTTGTACATTAGTGCCATATCGTTGTACATTAGTACCATATCGTTCATCATTGGCCAGAGTTGGAGTAATAGCCTAATGGCGTTTTTCGGCCATTTTATTTTGTCACAGTGCCAAACACATGGGTATACCGTTCCACAGAACGATCGTAGCGCTACGACAGCCGTAAGTCCTAAAGGCTAACATAGCACTACGATCGTTCTTTGGAACAGGGGCCAGCTTCGCAAATATCAGCGGCTCTGTCGCCATGATGTAATTGGTTTGTTCCCTTCATTGTAGTTCCGGGATACTGCTATACATTTATGCTGTTGTTTGTGTGGGGTAGTGTTTGATTCCACATTCTAGATTTTTGAAATGTTGATTAGTTTACCCGATGTACAATGTACAGTTCTACTGTAATAAACCACTAGCAAAAGCATGTAGGAAATTATGATCTTCATAGAGAGTGTCCATCCCTTACATAAATAATATGTACGACTCATAAAAACAACAAGAATAATAATAATAATAATAATAATAACAAAACAACTTTAACATAACATAGATGTTTTGGAGTGCAATAAATAAAATAATATATAATTTTATTCATACGCGACATTAAAGTCTTTTTGAACCTCTTTTAGAACTTCTTCTTGGGACTTAATTTGTCGAATATAAAGTTAAAATATTTCTTCAATTAAATATTCAAACACATTTCTTAATATTTACACATTTACTTGGAACTATATGTTGTCTGCGTGCTTTAACACAGTTCCCAAGGCAAGTACCTATATAGTGTTTGTGACTGAAAATCGATATTACAATAGTGTCTACAGTTATGTGATAAATAGAATCTCACATTTGTGGCCATATATTATATATAGGAATTTATTAAACTTGTTGGCATAAAATGATATTATGCTCGGCAAAACATATGAGATTCTCTCTCTCTCTCTCTCTCTCTCTCTCTCTCTCTCTCTCTCTCTCTCTCATACTAGTATATAGTATAGACATATCAATACGTATCTGTCACAATTATTCTGTTACAGTCGAATTTACACTTATACTACTACCATACGGTTATTCTAGTTCAACTAAACTACAATAGCGGATATTAACATACATTTGCATGCTTGTTACGTGTATATTTCATTGATTTGAATATCAACCTGTTGCACCTATTGGAGGTATTTGATTGTTGCACTTTTAGATTGGTATTTGATTATAGTACAAATGGGTCTCCCGTGATATAGATTCAAGTATTGCTCTAATGACACATATATTACGTGTCCGATCAACCCAGATATTACCACACCAAATCCGGTTATATTTTCAGCCAAAAGTGGCTTAATTAGACAGGGAATTACCGATATGATTACGATGTCAATCTGGACTCACTCCATCCCAAATTAGCCCGTTTTATCCTAACGGACGCTTACTGTTACAGAAATCGACACATTTCTCCTTTTTCTGTTCAAGCGTTATCTAATTCTGGAGCGGCAACAAAACGTCGTGGTTACCCGCATTACCGTTGTATATAGCACGACGCCCTGACTTACCTGAGTAATGCGGGGGCGTAATTTGCTTAATGGATAAAGCAACCTATATATCGGTACCAAATGTACCTATTAGTAAGCAGCGGTTGCGGTGTGTTATAGTAACTGGTCTGTGACCGAAATTTATATACCGATACCGCGAATTAAGTGAATAACCAGCACGTGTAATAGCAAAGGTGCAACCATATTGATTCGGCATTATTTTCAGATAAATCCTGAAACAATATGATAGTGTAGGAGCATGTATCTTCGGACATTATAATCACTTAATATTATTTCTCTTCTTCTTTCTAAATGCAGAAACTTCGTAATGCCAATATACTAATAACAGTTCCTTGAAATACGGTAGGATATGAACCTGTGGTAACTATGTGTGTGCTACGGCAATCCTGCAAGCAATGGCTGACATAAAAAAACTTTAAAAAAACCTGATACATTCTAGAATATAGTGATTTTGCTCCAGAAATATTCTACCAGTAGGTTATGGTATTGTGACCTTCATAAAACGTGTACGATATGCAATACTACCAAAATAATAATCTCTCAGATCAGCATACATGTTGTCATGTTGTTTTCGTTATGTTCTCAATTGCATTGTATTCTATAAAGTGTGGGGAAAGGTCCATTAACATTACATATACAACACTAGACAAGTACCATTCATCAAATTTGTATTGCATCAATACACATGTAGATACCATCGTAGATCTAACGCGAGAAACCTGTAGGAATATGACCTCGTGTATATTGCTCACCTCATTGTCATTGAAACAAACAATTCAATGACGGTCTGCCAGCCAGCCATTGTGTTGTGTTTCACTAATGTCTAAATATGATGGTATCTATCTGAAGAATAATCTGAAGAATAATTATTAATCAATAAGTTGGCCCACATTTCTGGAAATTGTATGTGCATTAATTGATGCCACAGTGCAGTAGGTCACATTTTAGTACTATGCAGTCATTGACAGAATTTTATAGCGATGCCTGCGCCATCGCATTGCAGTTAGCGTCACTGTCACTGCCATTATAACCAGCCGGTACGCTCAATTTTAAGGCAACACTACACTACGTATGGGTTTCCATCATCATCATCATCACCATCATCATCATGTATTCTATTTCGCCACAAATCGTGATACAAGATCATTCATATAGATAATAAACACTATCAGCCAGTACCACAGCAATAATTAATACAGTAAGATACATTGACATTAATTAAGGGAATTTACTACCTGTCCTAACATAAACTGACAATCCGCGATATTAGCAAATGCAATCTTAAAAGCGGGTTTAAGTCGCAACACAAACAGAGAGAAGTAGAAATAAACAGGTTAATGGATATAGGCCTCATATAGAAATCCTATTAGACTTTATATAACTGGACACGGCCTCGTTTCTGACCACTGCGTAACCATTTAATTAAATTATGCGTGAAACACGTACTTCTAGCGTGTATCAGTCATACCAGCATGGTCAGCGTGTTATTGACCGCTATTTCTAATCGAGCGCGTTGATTTTCCCCACACTCGCCTGTTTACCACTTATATAATCAAATGTATTGGCTATTCGGGTTCACGTCAGGTCAAGTCGGACAGGTTACAACATGTCAGACGGTGGTCAAGCGTTAAGAAAACCTGAGATGAATGCAGAACTCTTTATTTAGAATATACATTTAAATAAATATATTTGTGTTCACAAATCAAATGTACATACCGAGAATACCAGCCATGTTCTTTTCGGGTAGTAAAGTCGAGTATTACAATTCAATGCTTTACATGTTGTCCTGTGGAATGTTAAGTTACAGCTTTGCGTGCGAGAGTGTCTGTGATTAACTATAACTACTCTAATATTGATGTGAGTCCCAGAAAGTTTGAAATTACAATTTACGTGTGTGAATAACATATTCATTATTAATAACATCTGTTGTATATTTATCGTAATTCTTGACATATTAATAGCAACCATCAGTCACGTGTCATTGGCTATATTAACGGCACTAAAGTTCATTAATAAATATAATGAAAATACTAACAAATCGTCTACAGAACCCAATTACATGACGGGTGGAATTTGAGCTTAAAACAACATGTTTATTCGTTCGTGCTCGTACTTCCATGGCGGGGTGTTTAATAATGCATTCGCGCGGCCCGCGGCCATTATAAATTTGAATAAAGTTTTACTTTGGCAAACAGTGCACATCATAGGAAAAGTGGTTTACAGCATAGGGACTGCGAGTCTGCGTATCAATATGCATTTAACAGTACTGATAACAATGCTCATAAAATGCTTAGAAAAAGCCCATAAAATTACACCAATTATTTACTTCAGTCATTAATTGTTTGTTAAAATGTTATGCTTAGAACATTCTTCCCGCAGAGAGCCTATTGGCGGAACTTCTTTATTCATACGTTCTAGAGAACACATTTGCGAGTGGTTAAATTGAATACATTGATACAATTCATGGACTGGATGACTGGAATAGTTTGCCAAGTGTTTGCTGATTTAAGCTAATGACCGACATATATGCGTTGCAATAAATAAAACGGATTAGTTAGTTAGTCAAACGTTACGGCGATCTCACTAACTTGGATCGTGGAATAATGCTGCTTATTTAGAGTGCGGATTATTTGTGTACTAAAATAGCCACTTTTGTTCTGGGAGCATATACTTTATTTTTACTTCTGTCCTCAAAAGATGCATGGTTTTGGTTTGATTGAGAGATCCGGTATTTTTATTTGTTATTTATTTATTTATTTAAACACATTTTTTTCTGCTATATTGCACTGTACATAATTCTATACATACTATTTACCAATTTGTATATTTGTGTATTTTTGTACATGGTTTTTAATTATATTACTTTGTATTTTATGAGTAACAGTCACTAAATATATTCAAACTCACTCACTCACTCACTCACTAACTCACGCACGCACGCACGCACGCACGCACGCACGCACGCACGCACACATCCCCTCACACATTCACTTCACCATTGTCCCTTCATAATCTGCCATGGCTAACATGTTTCGAAGTAGCACGTAGCAGGCTCTTCTCCCATTATAAGCAGGTCATATTAAGAGCACCATTAAAGTGCCTACGGAAGAAAGCTTTATTTGCCAGCTCCCCAAAGCACCCGCCCGCATTCCAATGCCACGCTAGCTGCCGTTAGGTCATGCACTAATATGCGTTATATCGGGAAACCAACACTAAACACAACTTATAACTATGACAAACATGCGAGACTCTAGAAACAATACGCTATCTGTTCCTGTGTGTTTGTATTGGGGACTTAGTATTAAAGGCACACGATTGCATATTTTGGTGATCATTTTAGATCAAATTTGAACTTATGTGCATTGATTAACTTGAAAATTAGTGTACATCCAACAATCTTTCAACTGACCTACAATACTAGAGAGGATTCAATATAACCTCTCTGCGAAGTTGAGTAATTTGAGTATTTCATAGTTAATGTTACTTTCCGTCTAACCGGAATTTCTCACACGTGACCGACATTGATATTGATGTATACACATCCATACATGCACATCCATCCGCATACGCACGCACACATATGCAGTGACATACACATATCCATATGCGCCCGCACGCACGCACACACACACACACACACACACACACACATACACACACAATTTATCACTTTTTCACTTAATAGAATATTAATGGTTCAAATCCAGATATGAATACACACGTGTTGTGAAAGCCTATATATAGCATATAGGTACAGGGAATGTAAGGTAACATGTAAAATACAGGTGAACATATCGATTGTCGATACTGTACAAGCTGTGCTCTGGATCGGTAATCGTTTACGCATGCACGAATCGGTTTACATGTAATAATGTGCGACACATTTGCCCTCAAATAGTTGTCGTTTTAGCTGAAACAAACCACGTGACAGTCATGCAATATTCCTAGTTCAATGACCTGCAACTCATAACTGAAGTTTCGTGTACGTTTGATGCAAAAAATACTAAACATTGCTTTACAGTATCTGAGTCATTATAGGAAGATATTAGTTCTCAGAAGAAGAAAAAAGTGTGCGGATAGCGAGAGAACTGGAAATTTGAAGTCCGGATAAACGGGGTAGACTGTATTATTGTTAACTGGATTCATGAAATTGAGCTAATAGTAATGCCATTGCAGCTGTCACTCAAATTGACGATGACATCTCCCATTGATTCCAGCACCTTTGATTGGACGATTACGCTACGCACGTACATGTCTGTAATTTAAGCACAATGGTTTTGTAGGCTGGTGGATACCTAAACAACAAACACGTACGCCTCATACGTCATTGCATTTTATGTGTATCAGTGCATGTTCTCCAGGAAAGTATCGTTTCTCCAGGAAAGGGGCCTTTAAAATACACACACATCACTCTAATCAGCACCCATATCAGAAGGCTTATTATACCGGAAACGACACTGCATGTATGTCATGATCACGAAGTCATAGTCCGGACCAACAAAGATATTCATGGAATGTCTAAGTAATGCTAATGGAGCCGGTATACTAGCATGTGTCTATGACGTGATTCACGTGGCACTAGGCTATAACGGGCTTAGTATACATACGTATACATTTCTAAGAATGTTATCACAATCCCGAAGAATTATACGGTGTCTCGAACATTGTCGAACACAATTGATCGGTACATTCGCGCGCACGTCGGTTAATACACATATATTCGCCCGTGGCCTACATGCATATAGCATAGTCTTTTATGGGCCACGTTTCATCGACACGTTGTAGGGGAAAACCCCATATTTTTAGCCACCGGCAAATAGAAAGCACGGCGTTCAGATTGAAATTACCTAACATGTTCAGACATGTTTTCAGATGAAGAATATTTATTTCGATGATGCAAGATCCAGAGAATTGTGCGAGGTTACATGACGAGTATTTATGGTTGACTTAATTCAGCGAAAATTGTCGTTTCACTTTTATTTTTAAATCTCATATGCATACATTAAAAATGAAATATCGCTGTTATCTGTTTTGGAAAGTACCTGCTAAATATAGATATGCTAGAAACATCTGGACCTTGTTCCAAGAAGAGAGGGATATTTTGTGTGAATTTTGTCACGTACATTTCCATTAACTAATAATGTATGTCGGTAATGCGATTATATATACATATATTATACAGGATGTACGTAAAACTCTATATACTCCTCCTATTTACGTTAACATGATACGTTTGCAACGCGTGCAATAAACAACCTTTACTAAATGAACTTTCTGATCTATTATTCTAGGAAGAACGGTTTAGACGGATCTATTCGGGAGGTATCCGTGTTTTAATGTTAATTGAAAATGTACCGTGGTTAATGGAGTTAGTTTTTACTTCGTCATTGTCTTAAGGTCGGTCGCGGTTTACATTGCCCATAACATATATTGCATAGTATAAGCAATATCTGTCCAAACATGTCAGAGGTTATCAGAATCGCATTTACATGTGATGTATAACGCCTAACAGAACGTCTGTGTGAGGCGAACAGTCACATACTACAATCATATGTTATTTCGAATTCCAATGAAAACCTTATATCATTCAAAGCATATGGAATCACAAGGCTGTGAATAAGTATAATAAAATTGTATTTCAATTATCTATAGTAGGATACTACTACTACTACTACTACTACTACTACTACTACTACTACTACTACTACTACTACTACTACTACGACTATTACTATGTTTTATGTAAAGTATTCAGTTTAACAGACGCTCGCTGACTGTTTAGAATATAGCTTTAATGCTGTTTAATCAAGGACATGCTGTTGGCATGACAGATGCATCACACACATACACACACACACACGCACACACACGCGCGCGCGCACACAAACACACACACACACGCACACACAACACACACGCACACACACGCACACACAACACACACATGCACACAAACACCACACACACCATACACCACACACACACACACACACCACACACACACACACGCCCGTGCACACAAACACACACACAACAAATTCATACAAATCATAATTCAGTTCGCTAACGGAATGTCTCAGTTTCGTATGTATAATATTTAATTTTCGATTTCCATGTTCATAGTATTTAGGTAATTTCACAGTTGGAGGCGTTATTT
>JAUTBT010083239.1:0-31081 GCA_032361225.1 Lepetodrilus schrolli | reverse complement strand
TGTGCCAGGGATGTCGCAATCGCTCTGACTTTGTGTGCTCGCGGAGTACCTCGGTTGCATTCGAGGTCACCGTTGCTCTCCAATGCGATCGTTACTGCCTTCACTATCCATGGGGACCGTGAAAGAGCAGCAATTTCCTTACCAGGTTTAGTGAAGGAATGAACAAGTGGCGATGAGAGGATCGTGTGCTCGACCGCCTCTGTCCCTCGGTGTCAGCATCCTGAGGCTCAGGATCTGCCGCCGGAGGGACCCATGGTGTGGAACCCGACGATGTTTCCAACCACGGTAAAGGGACCAGGTCCCTTTCTTCCTGGGTGGAGCCCTCATCCGTAGATGAGGTCCTGTGAGAGGAACACTCCATTAGCGACTCGTCACGCCTGGCCTGACTCGCCGCGAGGTGGCTGAGTCAGAGGGGAATAATGCCTGAAGACATCACCCCCCCTGACCCTGGTTCGACGCCGTCCTTGGCGTGGTGAACCTAGCTGCCTGCATTTGGGATGTATTCCCCATGGATATGGAACCTGTCCAGGCCACGTGGGTGTCGTCTGATCCCCTGCGTTGCCCCATTGGATACGGCCTGTGGGCCAGCCATGCACCTGTCCCGGACCCTGGGAACCGGGAACCCGGGTCCTGGGTCTATAGACCCTGAGCCTGGATCCCGGCCAGCACCTGGTAGCTGGCCGGGTTTGTGGCATCAACTTGCACCGTGGTGTGCATCGGATCCCGGATGTCAGGAGCCTGGGCCCGGTTCCGATTAACCGAGTCCTGGGTCTCGCGTCCTGGGTCCTGGCCAGCCCCCAGGAAGCCAAACTGCACCACCGTACAGTTAGGGTCCCTGTTTCCCAAATCCCGGGTCCCCACAGGCCCCTGAAGGCCGGCCGGGTCCGGGAACCAAGTCTGCACCAGAGGGGCACTAGGTTCCTGGGTTCCGGAACTGCACCGCAGTGTGGCTAGGTTCCCAGGTCCTGGGTTCCGGCTATCCCCGGAGGGCCGGCTGGATCCGGGAACCCAGTTCACACTATATTCCCAGTGCAACTAGGATCCCGGGTTCGAAGACCCAGGTCCTGGGTCCTGGCCATCCCCGAAGTGCCGGGAACCCACTGGGTCCTGGCCAGCCCCGCAGGGCCAGCCTTGTTCGGGAACTCTGATCATACCGCAGCACAGTTGAGTTCCCGGGTCCCGGGTGGCCGATGCAAGAAATCCCGACAGGCGTGCCAAGGTCCAGTCCCGAAGGACCGGACGAGGCTTCAGCCAGACGTGCTGTAGGGACAGAGAGCAGTCCCCACAGCCCGGACCCCCACCAATCCAGTCCTGTGGACAACAGCACGTCTATTGGTGCAGCCATGTGAGAAAGAGGGTGTTGCATTGCACCCGTACAGCACGTGGCGGGGCACCACGTGGTATACTGTTGAGGGCTTGTACTGGCTTAACATGCCTCTCTACTAACAGTGCAAGCTGCATTCGGGCGATTGCACCATAATACAAAATCTTGCAAGTCCAAATTTTTTGTTTTCCATACAAGGCAGGAAAACGTAAGTTTGAATAGGTTGCTATATCTGGGGGAATTGCGGGACTATTCAAGTGTGTTTTATCGTAAGTGTATAATAGAAATAGAAAATAAGGAGAAATAATGTTCTCCTATTGATCGATAGTTCACTGTTGTGTGACTATTTGAGTGTGTTTTAGAAGTAAGTATCAAAATAGAAAAAAAATGTTAGCAATGTTAGATTGGACATATACTTTATTAAGAGGCTTGATGTTATTTTACAGATGAGACAGCTAAACTGTCTATCGACATAACGACCATTCCAGATCTGACAGGCATGCTGTAGATCAATGGAACAGTTGGAAGGGGGCCAACTCCTGAAGCAGAGGCCCCCTTCCCCTGAAGAAATTCCGTCCTTGCGCACATATAAGAATGGAATTTCTTCCAATGTGCCGAGATTCACCCAGTGCAAATAGGATGGGTCGCACCCAGTACAAAGGTGGCAGGATTCGCAAAGAGTGTGCGAATCCCCGGCTGGTACCTTATTGGCGCAAGCCAGGCCCGGACATGTCACAGGGCATGTCCTGGCGAAGATATCCATCTCGTATTAAAGAATCCAAGATTGCGGAGAGCACCAAGAAGCCACCGACCACGTGCGAGCAAACAAAACAAGTATTTTATACAATTAGTTACTTGGAACCGCTCGATTCAATATTAACGTTAGTGAATAAGAGAGAAAAGAAACGGCTTAGCTTAGTGGGCAAAGTCTAGGCGTGATTCTTAGTGGTAAACCGCGAGTCCATCTGTCAAGCAATGTGCTCCGGGTAGCCAAAAAGATGGAATGATCTACCCTACTGGGCAGGGGCGGTTAACTCCTAATGGCGTAACTCGTCCTAGCCCGCTATGTATCTGGTAAAATTAGTACCAATTTTGTTTTGACTCTGTGTTGAATATATTTGGCTATTTAGGGCAAAACGGCGTTTTACCAATGTTTATTGTCGTAAGTACTCAAAATAGAAATACTTCATATTATTATGGTTTATTTTCACCCCACATTTTTTATTCATAATACATGTTTGTAGAAAGATATAAACCATCCTATATGACTTACGCAAGCCATGGTTTTACAATTGACATGTGACCTCTTGACGTATAGTAAAATTAATGCAGGATTCACACAGATTTTGAAAAGTGCATGAATGTATGTGCCTCAAATGAAAAGCGATATACAGTGGTCCCACCATTACATTGAAAGTACCGTAGTGATACACGATGAATAGGTCAACCATGAGAGGAGAAGAAATATACATACGGAGCTCTGAGGCAACACATCGCCACACTCCTCCCTACTCTGCTCAGGAACTGAAAAGAAATTCAACATTGGTATACTTATCACAGCTCCATATGGCATGTACTTTTTATACTATTGTAACTGGTGTCTTGTGATTTGTCTTGCTAACATTAGAATATTAAAATATTGAAAACCAGTGAAGCATGAGAAAAAATATAGCGTATCTCCCAAAATACTTGATCGATGTGTAGACAAATCAAATGTGCATACTTTCAGGTAAAATATGTTTTACCATGAAATATGTTAACAAACCGTGATTTAACACATTTTATAAACTATCAAAACTATATTTGGTTAAGCCAAATACTGTACAATCGGGTATCAGTTTAAAGAGTTCTTACCTTCCTGGCTCTTGCGACAAACCGGGCTGGTCTGGATTGCTTGCTGTAATAAAATAAAGCAAATATACTAGTACATGACAGATGACAAAATAATATTGATTGGTTGATTTATTGCTTATATTATTATATTATCCAAATTCACCTGGAATTATTTTTAATAGTTAAGAAGATGGAGGTTAACATTAATACTTAAATACGATATTATATACATCCTTCAATTAACTATAGTCAAAATAAAGCCGTGTAATGTTGAAAATAAAATCAATAATTTACATAAAAATATGATATTGTCTTCCGTTATTATTGAGATATTTACATGATCAATGCTAATCTGTGTTGACAATTTATTTGAAAGCAGTTGCAAAGCAGTTCAGTCGACGAAGTGGGTCAACTTAATTGTTTTTTAAAAATTATTGATATATTAATTCAGTTTGGTGTTTACTCCCTTTCGATTCTAGTACATGAGCACTCGCACGAGTCGATCGGTTGTACGACGAGCCTAGTTCGATTGGTCATGAACTTGTTCTACTCATTCGATCTGTCGTTGCGAATCGCATTGCATGTACGCTCACATGGTGCGATTCGACGCATCGTTACAACCGATCGACCCGTGAATCCACCTTATCACTCAACCACTAGTCACGAATCGAATACACTCTAAGTATGCGTGATCAGCAATCAGCAAAACAGTCAAGCTTCATAATTGTATTTCAGTCAGGGCTCAATTTAGCGACTAATTTGGGAGACATGGTGACCTAATTTTGTATTTGGCGACCAGTATTTCACTTATTTTAAGTGTTTCTGGTTTTTTAGGAGTCATATGAGTCCTTGGAAGTACTTACAGTTTGTTGTTTTCCTGCAAATAAAATAGTATGGCTATATTAATGTCAAATACTAATTCCACCATAATTGATAATATTTTGAAAAAAATAATTATAATATGACATACCTAATAGACTGTCTATCTAAACATCTCTATCTGAATAAAAATTCCTTTACCTCTGGTAATTAGTTGTGCAAGGACATATTTTATTTCACTTGAAACAGTTCAGCTGAAAATAGTATCTACAGAAAACCATGACAGATATATTTGGTTGAAATAAATACTGTGGTATTATTTATTATTTAAGAAAGTTTTCTTACTGGCCATGCACAGGTGGGGACCAGTTGATTGGCTAGCTGTACTTGAGCCTGGTCTTGTGATCTGTAACAAAACAAAGCAAACATACATATGCATTCATGGACAAATCATTGCAGGTGAAAGGAAGATCCTTAAAGAGGCAAGTATTTTATGATTTTTTACATATAAATATATATATATATATTTTTCTAAATAATATTAATAGTTAATGAAAAATCTGGGAAAAAATCTATCCAAACTGTAAGACCCTGTAACGCCAATGCAAAAGAGGTCTTTCCCAGTAGTGCTCTGTTCTAAGTATAGACTATTCGCGTGGACGTTGGAGAGGACCATCTCAAGGCAGTCCAGAATAGATGAGTGTTAGGTTTGTTTTATGGAACCATTTAGGCCCTGTATACTGTCCTATCACAGAAAACCCAAACTCGAAGTGGTAAGATGTCGGGGTGGTAATATAAGATGTCGTTTCTTTCATCGTGCACATGTAGATCAAGAGATCGATGACAACAGCTCACATCAAACACCAAGAAAGAAAATCACTACTGTCAATATTATTCTCTCACGGATCAACATCCACTAGATTGAGCTCAAATGTTGTTCTTACGTGGTAATTTAACCAGCTGGTAGAAAAAACACTACCAATGTGAATGCATATCTTGGTTTCTGTGAGGGAATCTGTGTACACAGAAACCTGTGATGTCACAACTTCCAGCGCAGCTGCCCCTTTGGGGAGTAGGTGTCTGTGGGTAGGAAATAAATATATTTCTCGATGACTAAAAAATCTTTTAAAAAATCTCACATGTCGAGGAAAGATTGTTCTTTCAGAATACCATTATGCAATAACCTCGATAGTGACCATTGTCCCTTATGCAAGTCTGATCTGGCCTCTTTAAGGGGCAGACTACTTTTATGGGAAACTTTCTACCAGAATTTGGAACTTGGCTTGAAGAATCTGGTGCCATGCTTTATATAATGACATCTGCAAATTCTTGAAGAGTGCCATCAGCATGTAGACATTTGGAAATTATTCATTGTTAAATAACAAAGCTAAATGTATATGTCCAAACGTTACTGGTCCTTTATTAATGTGGTTGAGTATACATTGAGAACCTGTTGAGTATAAATTGAGAATCTGACAATAAGCCAGAGTGAATACAATTATGAATGTTTCATTGGCTACCTGTTGATAACTTTCCATTAACTCAATACTGTAGTATGATTCATTCAGTCTTCCTTCATTTGCATATTATGAAAATTACCACATGTTTTTCATCTTATTTTAATGCTACTTCTACATAAAACTGTTTAAAATAGATTAGATTCTCCTAAAAATGTCAACCATAAGAAGCTGGGAAATACAACAAAAAAAATACAAAAAAAACACAGCTATGCCTATGTAAGTCACTCGATCAATCAAAACTTTAATCTAATTAACCACGAATAAATGACACCTATTTCCATAATATTTTTGCAGGTAGAATACTGTAGCGATGACCCAACTAAAACATCCTATTAACGGAGGAATAGTGTCTCAACCAATCACATATTTAAAGCATGTTCTGCCAACAGAAACTATCACAAATCTGTCATTACAAACAGTTAGTTAGTACATGAAAGAGAAACAGGTGGTTAATGACTAGGAAAGTGGACCCAATTTCACAGAAAACCTAAATTCCTCGATCTTTCAATGCCCATGTAATGCTCCAACTCTAGTCACATTGATCACAAAAAGCAGGAAATACGAAGACAGCAAAAATGCAAACCACGCGTAAGCTCATTACTTACACAACCACTGGATTCTGTCCAAAAGTCATCCGCGCGCTTCCTGTAGTTGAAACCAGCGGTGCTGGTCGAAAATCCATCAGGTTACCGCAGCGAACTCCAATTACACCCCGATAGACAGCCGAGAGAAGCCTCCATCCCATTCACTTACCTGTTCATACCTAATCATTGTCCCGACATGGGAATCAAAGCCACGACCAGATGCCAGGGAAAAAAACAAACCACCAATCAGTGAGAGGATATAATGTGTGGCGAAGTTGCCAGGAGTGATTCCAATGTGGCATGGATGACAGGCTCCCCTACTTATGACCAATTTGCATTGATTGGAGATGATATTTCATAGTTAATGCACATATTGCTTTGGACCTACGGTCAAAAGGAGGCGTAGGGTTGCAGAATGGCCCATACAGGAACATCCCATTATATTCTGATGGCTACAGTACTTAAAGGAAAATAGTATTAACCTTTAATAGACAACCATATATGCGCTATAGAGCAGAGATTGTGATTATTTCAGAAAGTATTCCCAAAGCAGGTGTTTTTGAAATTTAGAATATTTTTAATGAGAATGATCAGATAACAACTGGTATAGCTTCAAAACGGAGTATAACCTTCACATATAACCTGTGAAAAATAGATCAAGCACCTGTTTTACATTGGACAGTTCTAAATCATACTGCCAGGATTTTAACCTTCTCTGTGCTGAATTGGGCATGGACACTGCTCTTGATAGTATTAGGGCATCTCTGGTTTCCTCCAGCATGAAAAGTGTTAATGTAATATTTTAGAATCAGTTACTATTCTGATTTTTTTTCTACATTTTGTACAAAAGTGTAAATTTCAACTCTTACAACTGGCCATATTTCAATTATTTAATGTTGTATCTACCAGTACCTGACTATTCTGTTTAATATACTATCACAGAATTAAAGTTAAACACCTACCACCACTAATCCATTGTTAATGCACTGTTTAAAAAAAAAAAAAAAATTGGGAATAACAATGTTAGGACAAAACAGGAATCAGCAGAAGACAAGCAACCATTAATTTCAAAGTTTACCTCATTAACCTACTGTGTAAATTAACCACGTTGTTCCATGGTGCATGTCACAATTTCACATTTCTGACTCACAAATTACAAATTTGAACCCAGAAATCACTCTCAATCCTACACTACTACAATGTGTTACTCTGATTTCATGCACAGATTAACACGGAACAAAACAAAATTATTGGGCTACAACTTTTGGAACAACCACTTGTATGTTGAGGGGAATGCTATGTATGCTATTTTCATCGGTTTGTAAAACTGTGTAAAACTCATGTCTCACAGACCACATGTTAGCACAGAAAACGACCAGCTCTTCAAGTGTGGAGGAGGGAAAACACTTGTAAATGGGGAGCAGACGGCTTGGGCCATTAAGAACACACTGGGCGTTATTTTCATCCACGGCACCGTTCTGGCATGACGGGCAAACAAACCAGAAATCTGTCATGTTGATTGTGGTTTTCTGTAGCCAGGAGTTTAAGAGAAACTACAAACTGACAAACTATTAATTTCCTATTATATTGTAATGGCTGATTAACAGATTACAGAGAGAAAGATTCGACAACCACTGGCCTGTGGAATTCTGGTTTGAGGAGAAAGTACAGTGCAGAATGGAATGTACCAGTTGGCATTCCAGTAAACAAATTCTTTGCAGGAAATGCCTGGTCTGTAGCAGCACCAACCCTGCAGAAGAAGCTTGCTGCACTTGTTGCACACATATAGCCTGTTTACATACCATATATCTTTACAGAACAGAATGCAGTACATCCAGACACAGCAGTTAATTACATATAGAGCTCACACACACAAACACAAACATATGCGCGTGCACACACGCACACACACACACACACACACACACACATACGCTACTTGATAATATAGATGAAGACCCCAAATTAGGCCTTTAATGACAACTGATATTGTCAACTTTATATTACATAGCCTTACACAAGTGAAATAATCTTGAAAGCAGCTCTGAACACCAATTATTTTTTTCACAAATTTCAAATAAGCATTTGCATTCACAAATAGCAGGTTATCCCCCCAACTCAATCAGGCTCCGAGTATGAAAATTGATCCATTATCTGATTTATTGGTTAGTCACTTCGCTCTCTTCCTATTAGTTTCATTACCCTTTATTCAAGAAAGCCAACACCGTCTGAGTATCAATGGGTAACATAGTAAAGGTGTTAAGTGGTTAACTGAAGACAAATGACCATTTAGTCTGACAGCAACAGTACCTCATCGACTTGATTACCAAAACTAGCCCTAATAACACAAATAGTTCACAGTAGTTTCCCGTATATGCTGAGTGCTGTAAAAGACTTACATTTCGCGACGCAAATTCTGCACAAATGCTAAAATTGACATATTCGCGGGAATTAAATTACGTGTATTTGCCCCAAAAAAAATGGGGAAAAATTTTTTTTACTCACATAATAAAAGTACTACTATAACGTGCTCACCGGCGATTACGAACGCAGCTAGTTGTAAAGACCAATTAAAATACAGGCAAGTAATTAGCGATGACTAGGGCAATAGGATTAAACCAGGTAATTGGCGATGATTAGAGCAGGACGTGGCCTCATGATCAGTACTAGTATAGGCTTCCTATTGTCACGGATAACAAGAAGAAATGACTGGGATTCATTGACGGGAAATACGTTCTCAAGCCAAATACATGGTACTGTGATAGATAAACAGTGAAATAGGATGTTATTAGATTGCCTACTTTACTGTGCGTATATTATTATATCAAGGTATATTCATTTCATCACGCTTCAGTCAATGAGCAAACAAAGGGCTTCATATTTCGTACAAATTGTCTTTGCGCATAAAGCGCGTAATATAAGTCCGCGCCAAATATAAGTGTTTTACAGTACTTGTAATACCAGTTAATACCAAGCAATTAACAATACCAGTTCATTCTAAAATTACATTACAATACCAGTAAATACTAAATAAATAACAATACCAGTAAACACTAAATAACTTACAATACCAGTTCATACTAAATAACTTACAATACCAGTTAATATAAAGTAATTAACAATACCAGTTCATACTAAATAACTTACAATACCAGTTAATATAAAGTAATTAACAATACCAGTTCAAATCATATAATTATCAATACTGGTTAATACCAAGTAATTAACAATGCCAATTCATAAACCAAACAATTAACAAAGGCAGTTAAATACAGTTAACTACCAGTTTAAGCACTTTTACAGTACAAAGATGATCATGAATGGCAACGAGTCACTTACATTATATCCTTCTTTTGATACTGGGTCAATCAGCACATTTAAATACCACCTGCCCTCAGCCTTTCATCGAGTCCAGGCAGAAAATAAAAAAGAATACCTGCTAGGAATATAATTAAGACTACTGGCCGTACTCTGTGGTCATTTAGTGGCAAGTGGCTCAATCGCTGGACAGTGGTCAGGTATTCCGGACCCCTGGTGTCGATAGTGTTACTTCAATTGAGAGACCCCCATGGCTCGTTTACTAACCGTGTAGTTAATCCTCCGGTGTTTAATAGAAAGATAATACACTAAGTAGCGGATCATATAGATGAATGACATCTGATAAATATTGCAGTTAACCCATTATGACCTGGATAACATGAAATAGGACAGAATGATATGTTGCATATTTGTATCCCAAATGTATACGAAAGTGTAAACTCTAACATGTATAGACACATTGTATGCTTCACAAGTGTACCAATATTTTAGATAATGATTGTATGTATCTTTGATGTTTTATGTATAGGAGCTTCTTTCCATTACGGAGAGGTAATGAAAATAAGGGACGTAGGCCCCGAGTCCCATTACCTCTCAGTAGTGGACAGGTGAGGCCTTTCTCTGACGTAAAATACAGTGAATTAAAGTATATTTAACAACATTGCTTTTCACTGTTTCAAGAAACTAGATGAATTTGTGTTAGTTTTCTCGTAGCCTGCATGGCTCAGGTGGTAGAGTATAGGATTCACAATCAGAAAGAGTAAGTTCGATCCTGACTAATGTCAAGATAATTTATGATGTGGAAGTAATGGTTGTTTGAAAAAATGCAAGTCGAAAACTCAACAATACTACGACACACGACTCTACAATACTACATACTACTCTAGTAATGGACAGATTTCCTGTGTTATATTCTAATGCTAAGTCGCACAACTCTCCATTCCTGAGAGGTAATGGACAGATTTCCAATGCTAAAGCGGAACAGCTGTATTTTATTACTAATACTGCACACCTGTGTATGTATGATTACTCTAAGTACATAATGTACTTAACTCTTCATGTATAAAATTCTTTGAAGCATTTTTTTGTTCTCTCTTCAGGATGTGAATAACAACATAAACAAATACGTCCAACTAATGTATGTTATATAAATATCTCTCGCCACTTTTGACCATGGGTCATAGGTCATCAGACAAGAGCGCCTTCAGGGTAATATTCTAACGACATAATTCAATTATCAAACTATCATCGGATTCTCACCTGTTACTTCTACATACACTCGCCCAAGGAGACTGTCAATTTCTGTCAATCCACCCGGCTACCTTAAAGTCGCTATACAGTTAAATAAATGAATCACAAACCTCTAAGCCTGTCCAATCAACTATGAACTTCTAATCTAACATCATCAAGAAGCAAAAAGTGCAATGGGTAAATTATGATTCCTAGCCTCCGCTTTCCAAGAAGATGTTTCGCTTGACTGAATCCCAATTATTATTTCATTCTCTGGTTCACCTCGGTTTCTGGGTCTCTTCAATGAGCATGGGGTATGTACACAATATTAAACAGAAAACGACCTGACTCACACCAAGTTATGCAATAATAAGAGGATTTGGACATTAAAGCCGTCATCCTAACATCAGGGTACCCTTTCACAAAGCTCTCATATCCAAGTTTACGAGACCAGAACACTTTCATGTCCACTACAAGACTATAACACTTTCATGTCCACTACATGACCATAACACTTTTATCCACTATGAGACGATAACACTTTCATATCCACTAGGAGACCATAAAACTTTTATCCACTAGGAGACCATAAAACTTGTATCCATTACAAGACCATAACACTCTCATATCCACTAGGAGACCATAACACTTTCGTATCTATATCTCGCTGATAGCTACAAGAGCATTAAATATGATTTCATTGTGGATACGAGAGCTTCACAAAAAGGTGACGAGCGCCCTCAGGTACCCCTGCATCACTGAGTGACAAGAATGGATCATTGAACACCATCAACTGGCAGCGACGCCCGTCTATTGGGGCGGCATTTGTACGTTATTGGAAGAAAATAACATGTACAAGATTACACACAAAACCCAGGAACCTTTAAGCGGATATATATGAAAGGCTTACATGTTACAGGTGGCAAATGCGTATGAATAGAAGGCATGCTGAAAGAGCGAGTTCATTATGTGTTTGGCTGGACACATATTCATTTCTCAATTGTCCTTGGTTAGAAAGTTGCCACGGACAAAAGACAAGTGATATCATATGTTCGATAGTAAAAATCTCAAATAGAATAGTGAATGAGTACATTTCATTTTCCATAGTATTTAATCAATTCTGCAGACTATCCATAGTCTTGGAGGGTTAATGTAAATCAATAATATATAACTTATATTGATTGGTATTATATTTATATGAAAAGAGAAATTCTTTACCCGCTGATTCTCCAGATTCTTTGGTAATATAGACTTGCTTAACTGATCTAGGAGGAATTTATTTAATAGGAATATTTGGGTGAGAACAAGGTATGACACAGACTATCAATTCTGTGGCAATCTGTTTATGATGGAAACATCTGTTTATGGAGGCAAGGCCTGCTAATGGTGGGAAGAGAACCTGTAACAATAAAAGGATATTTTCATAGTGTGCTGCCAGTTTTAGATACATGGCTGGTAAAGATAAACCTAGAAATGACAGCTCCTCTTATGGATAGACACTGCATTGCAATCTTACCAGCTGGTTAAATTAGTTTTGGTTCCCACTATGGATAAGACACTAGGACTCTGTATGGGATTCAAACTCAAAATTGGATTATTCTTCTATGTGCTAACATTTTGCTATCCAGCCTTCAAAGTAAATGTGAACTATCTATCCAGGCTAGGATCACACATATTTCGCAGGTTGAGGAAAAACATATGGTAGCAAATTGTTACTTGATTTGTAATATAAAACTGTTTGTACTTTATTTATGTTATTATTATAAAATATATAAATAATTTTAACCCTTCCTCTGCACTGTACTATAGCACTCCACTTGCTACAGCAGTGAAAGAGTTAAACTTTTTTAATCTTTGGCCCCGAGACTCTGGGTACGATTTCATGCTCAGCTTAAAGTTTTGTTCACAAATCTTCATACAAAACTTGATTTGAGCAAGAATGAAATTGCACTCAAAAATGTTTTAAAATAATCTTGGGGCGTGAACGAAAAATGTTATTAGTGGTGAATTGTTTTTAACTAATGTATTCAGTTTTAAACATTAATATATTCATCTTGAAATATTCAAAAATTAAACACTCAAAAATTCACTAAAGCATGATACAACATAATTTCACAGTTAATCAAGAAAGAACTGAGATTTCCACCTGACTAAATTCACTTTTCATACTCACTTTCTGCATGTTTCAGTTGTTAATCGGAGACGACACATGCTTGGTTTTCTTGTCCTCACTTCACTTCACTTCACTATGTCATACTACATAAACCCGTTAAACCGTAAATCACCTGCCACCTTTTTGTAAAACAAACCGTTCCTACTGAGCTGAATGCATTGCAGTCACTGTGGTGGCGAAACGCCCCCTGAATCATTACAAACCAAATACAGAACGTCTCGAAATCCCCGCAAGACTTGCCTTTTCTTTATACATCGTTAAAGAATTTGTAAACAGTCCGACAAAGGCATGGCGCAAGTCGTCACAAAGCTGACCCGTGAAGCGCACACAATAGCCGTGTGACCTAAATGATCGCAATGATGATGATGAAAGTACGCCAATAGTCTTAACCCGACGGGTAAAAACCCTCGTTAAGGCCACCTGTAAACACGCACGCTCTCACGAGATGTAGTACAACTCCTACGATTGATAATAAACACTTTCTATATAATGAGCATTGCTTGACTGCTACAGCATGCACACGAGTGACATCCGAAAATCAAATCTTGCTTATTTACATGTCAGCGTTTTAGGTCAGTGATGGCCAAAACAAGCAAGATTGATGACTTTTACTTTAACTGTCGGCATAAAACATGGATGTCCTGAACAGTCTCCTTTGAAGATAAGCAATATATACTTATGTATATGTTAAAGTAATGGCCTTCCTGTCACCAAGGATTAACTGCCCTTTTACGAGTACTACAACAATATCATAGTCAAAACATGCTTCATCTCAAAATACAGGATAATAGTGATTTGAGTAATATACCTAGTTGAATTTTTTTTTTTTTTTACTGCATGGTCATCAAAAGATGAATAGAAATGAAATTAAGTAAATCTTTCAACAACATTCACATTGCAATCTCCATTTCAATACTAATAAAAAATTAGTGCTTTAAGTCGCAGCGGGAATATTTAACCCATACGCGATGACGCTAATCCAAACAAGAACAATTTGAAAACGTAAACATTCATGAAAAACAGTAACTTACATCAACTGGTCAACAAAAGTTTAAATCCTCCGTGGTATAAATTCGATATCGACATCCGTTTTCTGCTCCCAATAAATCCTGACCAGTCAGGTATCTATCTACACATCACATGATAACTTCCCCCCCGGTGTCCGCACTCTCTCCACAACATGACCCACGGATTAACTCCTGCGATCGAGTACGTGCCCATCTAGATAATCTGGACCTTGCGAAAAGACTCCAGCCTCTGCCAAAACCCCTATGGCTTTTATTGGAAAACTTGGGAAAGAACAATGTCCTATTGTACAGACAGTGATCTTAGCGTAGGCTCGAGAAATCCCAGGTGAATGAAATGAGACTTAAGGTTTTTCATTTCTATATTGCAAGTGGTGGAAAGCCAAGACAAACAGAGATATCAGAAAGCCACAGGAAAGTCAGTTTTTCCTGTGCGAGGTGTTCAGAGGCAGTCAACTTGTGGGACGTTCTTGTTGTTACAGGAGTAGCTCTAGGTGTTGACAACACTTGTACTGCTAGAAAGCTTGCATGCCTCTGCATAACACTATCTGAATGCCACTGCTGTAGAGTATATCTGTTTTATCAGAATTGCATGTGTAAAAACTTTTAGGAATTTGAAGAAATGAAATGGTGTGCATGTTTGCGTTTCATTACACTGACAAGAAGAGATTGTGAAACTAAATGTTTTCTATCTATCTGTGTACACAAATATCCAGAATAGCTGCTAAAATGTGCTATGGTGTGTAAAGGAAACTTCACTGTTTTCAATTTTCTGTGTAGTTATAAAGTGATAAAATTAGTTCAGGGTTAATGGAATTTCAGTGATATTGTGGGAATCTGTTTAAAGTGGGAGGAGAACCCACAACAACTATTTCCTACTGTAAGACCCACAAGCTGAAGCTGGGTAAGATAAGCCACTGCCTTCCAATGGGATTCAAACTTTAACATTCAAGTTTGTATTCTGAAGCACTACCCTACATCCCGTTTCCCCAACTACAGTGCGTTAAGAGTATTTCAGATGTAAATTTTTACACATGCAAGGTTTTCGAGAATCATCGATTTCCTGAGAACAGCTCTATTCAATAACTGCCTTGTACATTAGAAATAATTCACCTTTACACCTCGTAAATGCAAACATTTCTGAGAGGTTGAAAAATCTTTCCTATTCATAACAATATCTCGTCGGAATGTGCTTTAACCCTCTCCATGCTGACGGCAACCAGAGATGCCCTAAAGGGCTGTACCTGTGCCTAATCCAGCAGGGAGGGGGTTAAGAATTAAATAAACTGATGAAGACTAACCTAGAGTCATAAAGCAAACTGATGACATGTTTCTATTGGTCGACAGAGCACACGTCCAGGTGAGAACCAACAATATTTGGACATCTCGGCCTCAGGTGAGATCATTCCACAGAATCCATGTCCACTACAGACTCAATTTGTCTTATTGAATGTATTCATGTATTCATCTCCATTCAGACTCCGCCTTGCATTGACAGTATTGACTCTTGTTAGACTGAAGGCAGTCAAAGAAATGTAAACATGGTGAAGATAAAAAGAAAGAAGGTAATAGTCTCTTTAACAATTTTGGAGATGTTTTATCTAAAAATAGGCTTCACTCCTTTATTTTAGATTGGCTTGATTCTAGAAGGGGTTAACCTTAAAGACTGCTACATTTACCTGCATAACATAATAAAAGATTTTAAAAAATGATTTCATGTTTTTTTCATGGCTAAAATATCATGAAAATCGATCCATGCCAATCTATATAGGGTTACTTCATGGTTTTTCAATGCTAATTCTCCAAAGAGCATAACCATAGTACAATGCCATTATTGGTTATGGCAATATAATTTATTAAGATCAATTGAATTGATTATTATCCAAATATACACCAATTTCATAAACTGCGGGATTCCTGCATATCGTATCATTATAAGAACCCATTATCAGAAAATACATAATATCAAATTGGTAGTGCATAAACTAGCTAAATATTCATAAAGGAAAAAACACCTTCTCATAAATTACACTAATGTCATTCTTGAATCCACAGAAATCCCCCGAGTGACATTCTGTTTAATGGTCAATAAACCAACAAGTGGCCCCCATTCCTGCTGAGCTGAAAAGTCATGCATTGAACATTAATATCCAAATCAGTGATGAAATGTGACCCAAATTTACCTGAAATTTAATTTAAGCGATTTTAAAAGGAGGGTAAATTGCATTTGCAAATTAATGATTTATTATAAATTTCAGTTTGTTGTTTTGTTTTGTTTTATAATCGGGGTTTAGAGACACATTCAAGATTATTTCACTAATATCATAGCTTTTCAGTTTATCATACTTTATGGTCTGCAGCTGTAGAGCTAAGTGTTGCAGCTGTAGAGCTAAGTGTTGCAGCTGTAGAGCTAAGTGTTGCAGTAAACCTGTGAGCACAGACTACCTGTGTCACACCTTGTTCTCACCCAATTACTCCTTTCAAAAATCAGCAGATAGATCAGATAAGCAAGTCTAGATTACTGGAGAACAAGAGGGTAAAGAATGTCAGCGGCTCCTTTCATATAAATATACATGTAATACCAATCAATATAATTTATATTTAAACTATTTACTTTCACCCTCTGAGACTATGGATAGTTAGTCTACACTGGCTGGTACAAACAACCAAGGATGATAATTAACTGCACAGGACAAACGGTGCTTCATGATCATGTCAGAAAGGAATCTTAGAACAACATTGATGCTGTCAGATTTCATGTAGTGGCAGAGATCAGATATATCAGACCAAAACGTGTGAGATACCACCTCCAGCAGAGACTGAAGCACTTGCAATACCCCCTCCGACTCCATCCTCATTGAGTGGACATAAAACATCCAGGGATACTTCACACCTGGACAATAAATGTATCTGGCTACCGTGATGATGCTAACAGGACATTGGGGCTATAGTCTGAACCAAACTATCCAATGATGAAGGTTTCACAAGGATGAAGGTGTCACAAGGATGAAGGTGTCACAATGACCAGTGTAAACTCATAATTTCTGTATGTTATCAAAATGAGGGATCGATAGAGCTCTAAAAAGTGAATGATTTATATTTTTTTTAAAGTTTAGTATTAATGAAATGAAATGCTATGAAATAATTATTGACAATCTTTTCTGGAATTATTCATACGATGTACATCCATCTTTCAAACACTCTGAAAAGATAGATTACATTTTTGGTGGTTTTAATCATCACTGCCACAATGTGAAACCACTGGTCATTTCCTAAAATGTTTCAAAAGACTAAGCAGCCAATTCTGAAAAATACAGTACCAGTTTCCAATTAGTATGTGCATGTCTGTCTGTGTCTGTGTGTGTGTGTGTGTCTGTGTGCCTAAGTGTGTACGTCTGTGTGTGGTGTCTCTGTGTGTGGTGTCTCTGTGTGTGGTGTGTGTCTGTGTGCGTGTGTCTCTGTGTGTGCATGTATGTGTGCGTGTGTCTGTGTGTGTACATGTCTGTGTGTGTAATAAGCTTTGTACAAGTATGTTCATGTGTTGAGGGGAGGTGTGTTGGGGATTGTATGTTAATGCAGTATCTGGTACTTATCCCACCCACATGGATAAACCAACTTACACCACCACTAATACCACTTGGTACTACGCCAGATGACCACTGTCCACTGGGATGGTTCCACGGCAATATTGACCCTCCGTGTGTTGCCATAATCCCCCATTACTCCGCACAATAGAGATACTTTGTCTGGGAGACAGGTACCCTAGTCCTCTACTTCCTCTGTAGGACATCAGCAGATTGGCAGGAAGTTATAGCAACACTGTGTTAAGTATAATACTATCACACTTTATCCATCATTGCATTATGGATAATAACTCGTGAGTTGATAGGAATTACGGATCATATGTCCCGAGTGAAATATATGCTATAAGTCTTGCCGCTTTAGTGAAGGAAAATAACAGCATTAACTCAGATCCTAATGGAAAGTAATCTGTAATTCTGAATGATGAGTGGGTTATTGTTTATACATGCAGTGCCCACAATGAATTTAGATAAAATAAAATACACCAATAACTAGCCATGGCAAAGAGAATGGAAGAGATTACAGCAGTAAGTGATATCAGAAGTACTGTCTGACATTTGTCATAATATCAGTCTGGTATACACCAAGATGTATAGTTTATTTATTCTATGAATGTGTACATGTATACATGCTATTGAACACCATAAAATATAACAATATATACTAACAATATACTGATAAATTGAAAACATACATGAAAGTGATCGTGACGATAATTATACCATAGAGATAACAACTATTTCCCCCTACTGAGTTTAAAATAACTATTACAATATTCCCCTATAACTATCATAGATGATAATTATTATAATATTCCCCCTCAGAGAGTTGCTAAGCATTACAATATTTCTCTCAAACAGTTGATAACTATTAGTTATTATAATATTCCTCCCTCACAAGAGTTGATAACTACAGTGCACTCTTTCACTACCAGCATCTTTGTACTCGGCAATCAGTGTACATTGGCATACTTTCAAAGACAATGCATTTAACGTTAGTAAACGTTTGAATAAACTGGTATCTCTATGTTCTGTATACCGGCATAACAAAAATTGGACAGAATGCATTATTCTACTACTAATTTACCTTGTATAAACCAGCTTTGGAGTCAAATTATGAAAACAATGGCTGACATTTAGTTTGCAATTGATAGCTATTACCCCCCTCATTGTTAATAACTATTACAATATTCCTCTCACAGAGGACAAAAAATTACAGTATCCCCACTCACAATTGATAGCTATTACCCCCCCCCCCCCCTCCCTTATAGTTAATACCTATTACAGTATTTCCCCGCTCAAAATTGATAACTATTACAATATTCCCCTAACAATTGATAACTATTACAATATTCCCCTAACAATTGATAACTATTACAATATTCCCCTCACAATTGATAAATACTACTGAATTTCCACCTTCAAAATAGACAACTACTGTAATATTGCCCTCACAAAATTGATAGCTATTGTAATATTCCCCACTCAAAATTGCCAACTATTACGGCATATTCCCCCCTGACAAGCCTGTAAGTACGGTGTACACACATCCTACCTTCCTTCCAGATAAACATTCGTGGCCACGTAAAGGAGTGGGATAAGCTTTATGCCATATATACCTGAGTAACGGAACACACATGTATGGTTTGGTCCAGCATAGGTCACGGTTATAGCACAGCTAGCCAGCTGAGAACATTCATGGGACCCACCTGTGTATAGTTAGAAAATGTCAACAACAAAAATACATCATCTGGCCCCAAGATTACGAAACATTTTGAGTACGACTTCATACTCAAGCTCAAATTTTAGATGGGGATTTGTGAACAAAACTTCGAGTGGAGCATGAAATGATACTCAAAAAGGTTCTGTAATCTCAGAGCCTGGATTTTTTTCTGGCATTATGTCTTACATATGGCCCTGAATATCAAAAATGTCCTCAGTACCATTATGTCCTGGATATATATATTTATAGGATTAAGATTTATTGTATAAAACATGTAGGAAGATGATCTGTTGAACATTTATTTCACTGAAGCTTGTCTAATACAAAAATGATTCCTAAATGCAGGATATAGATGATATCTAAAGACACTCGGTTAATAATCTCTATATATCTATCATTATTTCCTGTAGATCATAAATAAATAATAATAATAATGTGCACTGCACATAAATATTGCACAAAACACTTGCTCAAAAATGTGCTCATAGCGCTACATTATTACCCCAATCAATGAATCAGTGTGCCTTCATTTTCCTTAACTCCCTGGGGAGTATACAACTCAAGCTGCTGTTATAAAAAAAACTGCAATAACCCTGTCATTTATAAAATTTCACAAATAGTGTGTTCGTTCAACATGATAAATGCATTTATAAAGTTTGAACTAACTTGTATATATTCAAAATAAATTATTCACACCACAATATGGATGAAAAACAAATAATAAATAATACGGTACTATTCTAAATAAATTCTACAAGCTACTATTGAGAACAAACAGCCAATCAATGCTACCATTTTCATTATTTCGACAAGCTTTACAGAGTTGTGTCCCTTCAATTCCATCAGTTTGAAAAGTGTTTTCTCTTATTTATATTATAATTAATATTTTTCTCTTAATTTTCTTTACCGTTTCTTGATAACTATATTTTATATATCATAATATATAGTATAAGCTTATTAACGCCTTTAATAATGGAGATTAGCACTGCTCTATACATTTGTTTCCCATTTGTGACACACATAGACCTATATTCTTTGGCAGATTGAATAGTCCATAAACACAAACCAAAATAATATATTCCTATATTCACCCATAAAATGTAATACTGGATAAATACAGATTTACTTGGTTTAATTAGCAATAGGCTCTTTTCTATCTGAAACCATTCAGGCATTTGCAACTGATCCTGAATTTAAACACACACACATACACTACTTGATAATATAGACGAAGACCCCAAATTAGGCCTTCAATGACAACTGATATTGTCAACTTCATATTACACAAGTGAAATAATCTTGAAAGCAGCTCTGAACACCAATTTCTTTTTTTTTAAACAAAAACAAAACACATACACACATTGGCAGGACAAGCTCAATGGAGTAAGAATATAACCAAATCAAAGAAATCATATCATATCAGGTGATATTTCTCCATGCGATATGACACTATCGTTGACAAATTGGACTGTGCAGTGTGTCAAAACAAAACACTTTATCATTAGCAACAGCTGATGCGAAGAAAATTAGTTTTGATTCTAAATTAAAGCCGAGATTTAGACTATGATTCCTCAGGTTCCATGTCAGAACAAGTCGATACGCGCATGTAAATTCGTAATATTACAACTTACCCTTGATGGCATTGTAATCAGTGCCAATGTATCTATTTCATTCTCACTCTTCCTGTTCACAATGTATTGTCACGTGTCATGATGCAGTTATCGATTATAATTAGACGCTTACACGTCCATTCAGAGGGGTGGTGTCATAAAGTGTTTTCCGGTTAAATAAATATAAACATTTATTTAATGGATGTATATGATTTTAGATGAAATATAGATATAATGTGAATATTATGCGAATATTGTGAAAATGCTAAACGTCGCCAAACTGCCGATACCAATGGGAATTGCCGCTCTTATATTCATCAATGAGCACCCCTACTCGCTAAATCGACTTGCCCTGCCTGCAACACGTGTAAAGTCGGCTATGTAAATCCACTATATTGGTGACTACCGTATAAGAAATTAGAATGCATTTCATACGACTGTCCAGAACATTACATTCCCCTTTGCTACTGGTTAACTTACTAATAAACTCACTCGGCGCAATTTTCAAAGACTTTATTTCTAAGCAGGACAAGGCTATATACGGCTTGACCATTTAATACCATTTAAACATACCGTGCTGTCCATGGGCATTACACAATTTACGTTCATTTGTATGCCATTTAAGGCATGTTAGAATGTCACAGTTGCAAAAGTGCTCAACTAATTATAATAAGCCTATGTGGATTTACTATACAGCAATCTCGCTTCGTTGATATGATAATTACAAGTACATGTATAGGCCTATTAATTCAGATCCTCTTTCTCCCGCCGAGGTAGAAGTCTTCAGAATTCAATACAAAGAGAGTGTATGCTGATTTTGTGTGGTCCATACGCAATTGAACTGCATTACAAAAATTACTTTCCGTATTCTATATAGTAGACTAGACGGTGATGGTTGTAGTCCGGCAATTAAATACATATCGGTATCCACCTATTGCAATCGAGAGGTACGTCATGAGCCATTCATGTTTTGCGATTTTTATGAATTATTATTATAAAATCTTTTAAATGTCCAACCATGACGGATGTTTATACTATTATATCAAATAGAAAATTTGATAGCAACATGCGGGAAAAATTGAAGCGCTCGTATAATACTAATATGGAAATGTAGCATTTTGAATGTTTGTTGTTGTTGTTGTTTTTAAATTGTTGTTTAGAAATTTAGATGGCCGAAATTGACAGCAGCACCTCAAGTTTTTAAGTTGATTGGCGATTCAATGACAAATTCAGGTTTGAACCTTCACAATACTTTCAGTCATCACAAACAATACTGCCGTTTGTGAAATGTACAAGTTTGTGAATCAAACCCTATGGCCATGCTATGGTATTGGAGGAAGATTTTCAAAATCAAGATCACAAAATCATTGTCCACATACCGTATTGACCAGGACCCCGAGATTATCAAACCATTTTAGTACGATTTCATGTTCATGTTGTATATGGGGACCTGTGAACAAAACTTCCGAGTTGAGCATGAAATCATATTCAAAAAAGTTTCTGAATCTCGGGGCCAGATGAGCTAACAAGTAAATAAAGCTAGAAGTAAATCAAAAGCTTTATTGATGTCCTTAGTTTGCAGAATTTGTACAAAATGAAACAGAAAGAAAGAAATGTACAGCTGCAGAACTATTAACGTTATCTTTCCACCTAACATCAGACATATTACAAACATCTGATAGCTTCCAAACCTAACACAAACATCTGATATCACCTTCCTCACACAAACATCTGATATCACCTTCCTCACATAACACAAACATTTCATCTTCCAAACCTAACGAAAACATCCGATATCTTCCCCACCTATCAAAAATAATCTTTACCACCTAAAAATAACATCTCAAATTTTCAAAACCTAACACAAACATTTCATCTTCCAAGCCTAACACAAACATCTGATATTTCCCCCACCTAACTGATATCATATAACCTACCTAACAATAACATCTCAAAGTTTCCAAGCCTAACAAACATTTGATCATCTTCCTCACTGAACAGATACAAGAGGACACCACGATAGATTTGCAAAACCACACAAGTGTTCAAGTAAACTGTAATTATGACACGCATGCAAAACAATATCCATAAAGGTTAAATGTTTTCAAACAACTGCCCGTTCAAAAATCTTTTCCTAAAAGCGTAATTTTACCATGATCATGTAGGTAAATATGTGGCATTCCATTTGACCACTTGTACAATAATACAGTAAAACATTACCTTGCTCAATAACCATGACAACTGATATACGGTTATCTCCATCATTATATTACTAGTAGTGTCCATATTAGCAATATAGACTAAAATACATATTTAACATCTTTACAAATTTCAACTTAATTTCCTTTAATATATAAATTAAGCGTACAGTTGTGCATCTCTTTACTGCCAAGTTCATACTATTCAAATTAAACAAATACAGACCCATATTAAGCTTGAATTCTTATATGCCGACATAATACTGTACATCATTCATGGTAAATATAAATAATATTTTAAATACTGTTATCATTACATGTAGTTTAGGTACATGTCATAAACTATTTACTCGTTAGTCCATATTTTATGTACAGTGTATTTGAGAATAGTCATTGCAAACGTTATGAAGGAAACATTTTTTAAACCATGCATCAACGATCAAGGATGACTAAGAATGCATTAAAACAAGTAATTCTTTCTGCTGTCCATCTACCAAAACATTCAGAGCACTGTAATGGTTACAATCAAATGCACATTCACACATGGAATATGTTATGTAGTTCAGTTGCTACATACAACTGGATTTGGTGTGCAGGTTCATACAAAGACCAATGGAAATGCAAACATGTATTATGATATGGTACGTATGTACAGAGCATGAAATGTACCTACTGACATGAGTTACGAAAAGATATCTTAATATTTTAACATTTTCAAAAAGGATTTCTACATTTACTATAATTTAACATATGCAAATGCAGAATATCAGCAACAATAAAAAGAAAAAATGTGCATGTGGAAATAAATAACAAAACGTGGCAGTAATTTTCAAAGCAATTAAAACTGACTCCCAATATCTTTCTCTTCTCACACACGTGTTCATTTAGATATATTTGTTATACACCTCTACAAGTTCTGACACTGATATTATTTTATAGTAGTTGAAAGTGGACACACAATTACTAAAAGTATTAATGGCAGACATGGAGAAATACAATAGAAAGACTAAATCCAATAAAAGACTCATCAACAAATGAATTATTTTCCAAAATGCAGGAATCTGATTTTCCTTTTACACTTGGAATATTTATTTCGTCACATCTATTTTGCCATTGTCTGTAATGCAGACCAAATTGATTCGAGAGCTACTGAGTTGACTACTATGATCTGTTGATGGATAGTCTAATTGTTGCCATCATGTTCAGCTATTCAGCAATACAGTATAAGCAGGCATAATTCCATCCTATTATCCTGCATATAGCCTCCAAGATCCCGTTTTCAGTCTTGTCGATTCACACATTTCATCTGGATGGTGAGCATGCTTCATTTACATCCACCTGAAAAAAGTAAAGTAACTCAGGTATTTATTATTCAAAATTCTGTTCAAAACTTGCATTCTTCTTACTTTACCTGATTATGTTTAGGACGTCAGAAAGTTGATAACCGTAACACGAAGCCAGGTGAAAGTAAAAAAAACCAAACTTTAACAATGCATAAGATTTTTTGTTTCACCGATTTAGTGCTTTTCGTCAAAAAAAAATTTAGTTCGAAAAAAATACGCAGATCTAACCCTTTGGCACTTACCTAGCTCTGCAGAGTGGTGTATATAGTGGTCCCAGCTGCGTTGATGTCCTCCGCCGTGGGCTGCATGGCAAACTGCACGGGCCCGTCCTGCTCCACGATCGCGTGGGTCACCTCGTTGGGGTCGGCGGCCTGTACGATGATGATGGTCTCCTGCCCGCTCTCGGTCTGCAGCGTGGTGAAAGCCTGACCCTGCAGCATGTGTGCCGCGTCACCCACCACGGTGGTGTAGGTGCCGTCTCCCACGGCCGCGTACACCGTGGTGCTGCCGTCCTCTCCTTCCTCCCCGGCCTCCTCGGTCAGCGTGATGGTGTGTTCCATGGCGGCAGCAGCGTTCTCCTCAGAGTCGTCAGGGACCTCCTCCTCGATCCTCTTGATGTACGCCTGCATGGCCTTGGCCGCCTCTCCGTGGGCCACGTGCACCTTGCCAATGTGCTCCAGCAGCAGCTTCTTCCGCTTGAAAGTCTCGTGGCACATGTCGCACATGTACGGAGAGAGCTTCTTGTGGACCAGCTGGATGTGAGACATGAGGTTCGACTTGTTGTTAAAGCACCGGCCACAGTCGTTGCACTTGTGGGGCTTCTCGCCGGTGTGGATCAGCATGTGGCGGTCCACGTGGTACTTCTTCGTGAAACGCTTCTCGCACACAGAGCAGATGAAGATCTTCTGATTGGGCGACTTCCATCCCTCGTGCACGCGCTTGGTGTGTCCAATCAGAGCTCCCAGGGTTTTGAACGCAGCCTTGCACGTGTTGCAGAGGTACTGCCTGGTGTGGAGGTGCATGCCCTTGATGTGGGTGTTGAGATTGCCCCGGAATGCAGACGTGTAATCACAGTGAGGGCACTTGTACGGCTTCCTGCCGGAATGCACCGTCCTCATGTGGGAGCTCATTCCTGTCTTGAGGACGACCTTCCCACAAATGGGGCACGGGATTTGCATCCTGTTCTGCTGGTGCAGTTCCATGTGACGCTTCATGTTCTTAGTGACCTTTCCGCATTCCTCACAGGTTTCACCAGATTCCTCCACACCCTGTGTTGACACTTTCATGATCCTCTCTCGCCATTTTGCGTTCCTCATCTCCTCGTCAAAATCTGGTTCGTCTTTGTGCTTGCTCTTGATGTGCTTCACCAGCCCGATAAATGCTCGTTCACAGAAAGGACACTTCAGCGCTTCTTCCATGTTCCTCTTAATGGACTTTCTCCTAGGCTCAGTGTCTTCAAACAGGCTGATGTCGTCCTCCCTTCGCCGCCTCCTCCTGTAGGCAGTCTCATCCTCATCATCATCTACCAAAGGATCTGCATCGGCATCAACATTCAGAGGGCCAAACTTCTTCTTCTTCAGACGTGGATCAGTCTGAGTTTGAACAGACCTCCGTCCAGGAGATTCATATATGGTTTCAACCTCCACAAAGGTTGCAGTCACTGGAGTCTGGGTTCCCTGAGTCGATTTCATATTGTCATCGTACTCGTCCTCATCAATCTGATCAATGTCATAAATGTCACTGGACGCCCCAGGCATGTCTTCAAAATCTCTTATTCCTCTCTCAGGGGTGATTGGCGTTGTTCCAGTGTCTACAGAATGTTGATTGGTTGAAGTCTCCACTGCAACATACTCTATCTCTATCATTTCTGTCCCAACAGACTGACTTGTACCAGCAACAGACTCTTCCACTATTTCCTCGAGAATTCCAATTTTCTCATCCACCTCGGCATCCACAGGTTCTTGCTTGACAATTTCCTGACATCTTATTTTCTTTTTCACAGGAGATGATGAAGTTGGGGTCAAGACTTCAGTAGGCTCAGGTTCCTCATCATCCTTTGTCCTCTTCCTACCACTTTTCCTGGGAGTGTCTTCTGTTTCCTCAACAGCCTCAGTGGCAGCTCCGGGTGATACTGACTTCTTGGGAGTGCTTTGCGGTATTGCTTCAGTTTGTTTTGGAGGTCGTCCTCTATGTCTAACAGGTGTCTCCTCAGTCTCATCCAGCAAGCCTTTCTGCACGACATCGGGAGATTCAGCAGCCAATTCCATTGGTTGTGTTTCTGCGCTTTCTGTGCTAGTGACCTGAAGCAAGTCCTCTCTGCGTGGTCTACCTCGCCTTCTCTTGGCGGGTGTGTCTTCAGCAGTATCAGCTGGAACGATCTTGACCACAGGAGTCTCCTCAGATTTCTTTCTGCCTCTCTTTGGTGCTGGTGTTGCTTCTTCTTCATCTGGAGCAGATTCTCTCCTTGGCCTTCCTCTTGATCTACCCTTGGTCTCTGCTGGGGTGTCATTGGCAGGCGTCTCTGCAGCCGGTGACTCTTTTGTATCCCTACGTGGCCTACCTCTCCCTCGCTTTGGCGTTGCTACCTCCTCCACCGGTTCAGCTTCCTTTTCTGGCTCCTCTTCTTGAACTTCACTAGTGTCCTTCCTGGGTCTGCCCCTCCGTTTTGGTGTGGTTTGTTCATCAGTGGCAGGTGTTTTTACTTCAGTTTCACAATCTTCAAAATGTTTTGGTTTTCCTCTCTTCCTTGGAATAGTCACGGAGACTTCTGCAGCTGGAGTCACTGCTGCAGGTTCTTCCTCCTCTTGTGCTTCAGTTGTATCTTTCCTTGGTCTTCCTCTTCTTCTTGGGGTGGACACTTCTTCAGATGCAGGTTGTTCAGTCTCTGCCTCTGCTTCCTTTTCCTTACCAGTCTCCTTCTTTGGTCTCCCTCTGCTCTTCTTCTCTGGTTCTGGTTCAACAGGAGTATCTTCCAACTTTGGTCTTCCCCTACCACGCTTTTTCTCCAGAATTGGTACCTCCTCAACTACCTCTGGAATGGTAACTTCCTCTGCCTTCTTTGCTGGTCGACCTCGCCTCCTAACTGACACTTCCTCAACATCAGCAGTTTTCGACATTGTTTTTACCACATCGTCATTCTGAGTTTCCACAGCTTGGTCAACTTTCACAGTTTCAGCCATTTGAGCAACAGCTTCAGTTCCTGTAGCCACTGCAACCACTCTGGGAATTACTTCTTTTTGAGCAGACTTGTCAGTATCTTCTTGTACACCGCCAGCCTCCTGTACATCCTCTTGGAGTGGAGTGTAAGTCTCCTTCACAATCATCTCCTCCTGGACGGGAACCTGTTCTGCAGGCTTTTCGGTCTGACTAGTTTGCACTCCTTCCATTTCATCTGCCTCCTCTTCCTCTAAACTGATAATGGTACCATCTTCCTCTGTCACTTCCTCTTGACTGATAGCACCGGTTTGCTGGGCAGAAGTCTCTACTGCGATCTGAGAACCATGAAACAGGTTCTCCTGACCGGGATTCTGGATGATAGTAATGGTGTCTGTTTGAGGATCATGAATGTACTGCCTCCCTGTCTCGGCCTCCGTGGTGACGATGTGGACCTGGCCGTCATTCTCTATAATTTGAGCTCCCTCTGGTATAACCATCTGGATCACCTCCCCATCCTGGGTGATGGTCTGAAGCTGAGTTCCCTGGAGGATGTTCATCCCATCTCCCCCAGTCAGATTTATTCCACCAGAGGACACAAAGGAGGCCTGTCCTCCCAGCCCAGTGATTCCTGCCTGAGTGGTTTCAATGATGATCTGTCTGGCTTCTCCTGTACCATTCTGGTCCATAATCATGTACTGTGTGTCTGTGCCTGTGTCTCCCTGCATCAGGGTCTTGGGCATTTCGGAGGTCTGTAGAACTACGGCATCCATTAGCTGGGCTCCATCTCCGTAGCCACCAGCACTTTCTCTTCCTTCCATAGTCTGGGCTTGGTTGTCCATTTACATACTGTAAAAAAAAGAAGAAAGTATAACCTAAATTTATTATAATTAATGATGCATACATTGATTAATAGTACTGGCTAATTATCTAGTAACACTGGGTATGTCATTATCAAACAGATAAATTATGTGCCTGCCAATGAAAATAAAATTGTACACAATCTTAAATAACACCTGTTGTTGATATAATAATACAATTCTAAACCAATGAATATTAGATACATATAGATATTTATATAAATATATAAATACATTTAAAATGAAATATATTTGATGAAAAATAATCACAGACTCTCCAAAATAAAAATCTACTAAAGTTCACATCAGAAAAAATACTGTACTACTACTGTTGAAGAATATCAGCAATATCACTATTATATTATTATATCAATGATAATACATATTTGTTTCCATAAGCTTTGTAAGCAGTGTTCAAGATTGTGTGCAGCTGCTGTTAATTCACAATTCACATGCCACTAAGACCAATATTTTTTTCTGTTTAATAATATTGTGTATTAATGGAATCTAAAAAAATATTGAGCTATTAATACTTTCTTGAGTTATCAATAATTTTGTGAAAATAACAACACTTATTTGGTTGGCAATGCTGGTAAACAACAAAACGGCAAACATTACATGAACATAGTGGTCAACTTTATTTTTAGAGATGTAATCTAATCCATCAGTAATAAAATAACAAATATAGATTTATTAACATCATGCAAATCATCATATTTTATTCAAATTAAATTAAAATTACTTCTTTATCACACATAATATCTAAATCCTGAGGTAACTAACGTCTATTACTATCACTGTGTTGGCTAGCTAACGTTACACCCCTTCCAAATCACTTCCTTCATTTCGGCCGCGCTCCAGTCCCGCGTTTTGATTCTGGTCGTCACATGACAGCTAGGAAACTGGCCTTGAACCCTTTGCAGGATTATTCAATAATGCAATACGTTTTCCATAAGAATCATTTGAGGTGAAATAGGAAGTTATCGACTTGATTATACAGTGATACGACATCATATGTGGACCATAGACATATTTGTAATGGAAAATCCAAGGGCCCTTACTCGCATTTATTATCCCCCGCTCGCTTGCCAAACACATGTCGTGGAAAACGCGACCGCCATTTGTCTCTTTGTTGTCGCCCTGCAAACACGACAAAAGATGGCTTCTGGGGTGGAAACGTAGCATATCTTGCCATCGAAATGAAGTTGTAATGAAATAAGATAGTCAAATCTACTTGAACATTTACTTATCCCAAATATATAAGGGGGCTAACTTATGAAAATTGTCGCCCCTGGCTTTTCCAAGGGCAGTAACCGTGTCGCCATTTTGAAAACCAAAGCAAACCGCTTGGCAGTGGTTATCGCCCATAATATTCAGGTTCTTCGCGAGGCCAGTCTATTTTAATTAATAACTCACCGAACTGATCTTGTCATGCCACGAAGGTTTTAGAGCCAATACCAAATCTTATTCCCACGTCAGACTTCGATGATTTGGAGAAAATTTATGCAGCAACTCTCTAGGTCAGCACTTTTTTTCCTTCGAGCCGGCTTGGCTATATCAATACCCATGATGCATCTGTGCAACTTCGCTACACTTCGGCGGATTCCGTGAACGCGGAATATATATATTGAAACTTGACCAGAGATTTATATTTCATGTTCAATTTGACAGATTCAGAACATCAGTCTTGTTTTATTATATGTATATATAATTTTCTGTGTATATTCTAGGTGGGTTTTTTTCCCTATGTTATCGATGATCTCGTAACAAGATGAACTGTTGCTCACTATAGTAATAGTAGGCCTACATGATTAAGTCTGAGCCCATACAGATTACTAACCTATTAGTAATATCATATTTTCTTAGTACGCTATAGATGTACAATGATGGTTATTTATTAATCATTTATGTGAGAATAAATAAATGCTTCAAATCCATAAATATATATTTAGTCCAGTTTTCACTACTAATTGTGTCCCTGTAAAGTTGTTTTTCTAAATGTCCAGTACCATTACATGTACATACACAAGGATACGCTTATGTTCGTTCCTCTATAATATTTTGAACATTTCCTGCTATAGAAAAATCATGGCATACACCCTGATTTTGACCAGGACTACAGTACAACCCTGTGGCAGATTCAATTTATTTATTTTTAATTTACAATTTATCTTCATTTGATAATTTTGTCTGAACCCGTACAACATCAGCAGCGTAAGGACAATCTTTTCAATAAGTACATGTAAAACCACTAGTTAAATTCTTGCTTTGCCTGCCCCCCTAAAATGTATTTTGAGATCTGCCCTGTCAGGGGCATAGCTACAATTAGGCCAGAAAGTCTGTGCCAGCAGATACAACTGACCTTCACATATTTGGACAGTCACTACTTTTAGATTTGTGTCCAAAGGAATGTCAAAATGTTTAAGGAAGGAAACAAGATATGATTTTAATTAGATTGATTTTGTCTTTGACTATGGCATTTAATTCCAGCAGTCCCCCTTAGTAACATGTGGGCCTGCACTGCATTTTGTACCTGGCTATGCCCCTGCCTGCACCCCTTTCCTGGTGTAGGTCTGGCCCTCAGATCCCCCAACTTTTTGAGTATGATGTCATGCTCAACTTTATTTTGTTCTCAAATCCCCATATAAAATTTGAGCTTGAGCATGAACTCGTACTCAAAAGGATGTGGTTCACGCATCTGTTGGTACCTAGGATGTATTTTGGATTTTCTTTTTGAATTGTATTTTAGAGCCGCTTTCAAGATTCTTTCACATATCATGGCTTGTC
>JAUTBT010083238.1:0-52176 GCA_032361225.1 Lepetodrilus schrolli | reverse complement strand
GAATGAATAGAAGTTCTGATCCCTGTTCAAAAGAACTATCATAGAGCTACGAAAGTCATAAGTCTGTTGGCGGTTGGGTGTTATGACTCTCGTAGCGCTATGATCGTTCCGTGGAACTCTGGACCCAGTTTTGTTTTGTTTTGCCTGGAGGTAGAGTAATCCTAGAAATATGCGAGAAAAGAACTTGCTGCCATGGAGAGGAATATGTAGAGTAGAGTGATATAAGTCCTGTCTTTCTATCGGTCATCCTCTGCCTGTGTTTCGACAGATCCGCCTGGACCGTCTGGTGGATAAGTGGTCAGGGTCTATAGAAGTGGGGATCACCACACACAATCCTAACATTCTGGAGTTTCCCGCCACGATGACCAACATGAGATCTGGGAGTACGGCAGGTAATGGTTCTGGAGCTCACTGCACATTTTACATTCATGCTTCAGCTGTTTATATCTAATTTGAAAAGTGACATAGTTCTGATTTTAGATAAATCATTCTGTCTATGTGATTGTGATGGTTGTAGGTACAATCATGATGAGTGGCTGCGGTATTCTCACCAATGGCAAGGGCACACGACGCGAGTATGGCCAGTACAACCTGGACGAGCTCACGGTACTGTATCTGTCTACTTTATCTGTCTACTGTATCTGTACTGTATGTGACTACTATATCTGTCTACTGTATCTCTACTGTATCTGTCTACTGTATCTGTCTAATGTATCTGTCTACCTTATCTGTCTACCTTATCTGTCTACTGTATCTGTCTACCTTATCTGTCTACTGTATCTGTCTACTTTATCTGTCTACTTTATCTGTGCATCTTGGTATTTATTTTTTAATCTGTCCATCCATACTATTCTGTCCAGCTATAATCTGGCAGAGTTGTCTCCCCAACTGATATCTGTGATGGCTGTTCCTCCACAGGAAGGAGACTTGATTGGTTTGGTTCGCAAGTCGAGCGGAGCGCTGCATTACTTCATCAATGGTGTGGACCAGGGCATCGCCGCCACCCACACGCCGCGCCCCATCTGGGGGGTCGTGGATCTGTACGGCATGGCGGTCAAGGTCACTATTTTGGACAGAGCCGACCCCGCATACCCAAACAATCCCCCCGTACCGGAGCGCAGAGCTAACAGCATCTTCAGACAGTATCCAGATATGTATGACGAGGAGATTCCAGAAGGTGATGTAATTACTTGTATCTGCATCCAGGCCCAGAGCTTACCAAACCTTTTTGACTAGGTCTTGTTGCATATGGGTGAGAGATACCTGTTATGGTGTAAAGCAGTAACTCACTCATGCTCTGACGAAACTGTGTATTGTACAGAACCTGAAATGATATTCAAAAATGTTTTGTAACCTTGGAGCCTGTTCATCTTTTGTCATTATTTTTAACCAGCAGGGAAAGGATTACGTGAAAGTCGTATGCGATCCCATATTTTATATACAATGTGTGGGTCAGATGTTATTTGTAGGATCCATCAGGAGACATCTGTCTTGCCTCAGTGTGTGTAACTTTAATTAACCAGTGACATTATTTACTGGCAAGTTAGAAGGATCTGATTGGTCCATCACTTACCAAAACACACTTGCTGAAATAGTACGAGAAATAACCACATCTATTAAGTTATATGTTATCTGTGGTTATTGAAAGTCATGTCATATAATGATATGTAAAATAGCAACTAAAAAGGACATATTTCCTCGGAGATCGCTTCTGCAAGTGTTTAGCTCTGATCACAGATTGTGCCGTTATTGTCAGACTCGGATGATCCAACACAGAAATTGACTCAACAGTCTCAGCCTAATAATTATAATAATTTTAATCAATGTTGGTAGCACATTGGTAGAACGTTGGACTTCGGAGCCAAACGTTCCAGGTTCAAATCCCGCACCGGGAGCCCGGCATCAATGTTCGCGAAAGTTACCTTTCTGATGCGATATTGATAGGATGCGGTGTCTGTAGAGTGGAAATGCAGTTATCATCATTGGTCTTGTCAGTACCAGACGGATATTGAGGGTTTCCTCCTGCCCTAAACTGACAAGCCGTGATATAAGTGAAAGAATCTTGAAAGCGACTCTAAACCCCAATTAAAACAAAACAAAACCTCCACATCTACAAGCAACACAACATGCAAGACCATATGATGGTCTCGCCTTCGGAACTCTCCTCTCACTGAAAACATACAAGATCGATATGGAGAAACTAAAAGTTTAAACAGACAATCATGGATTTTTTAAACTGGTATCTACCGTTCTGGTATATGTGTGGGTTGGTCTGTAATGTCAGCAGACTTGCCCTTAGAAACCCAATACAGTGGGATATTTCCAATCACCTGGCTTCCAAGTAAGACCCAATGAAGACAGATACTTACTAGATTTCTTGATGTATTTAACTATGCAAAAATCATTATTATTATATGTTAGTTATTTTGGAAAGTTTACCTGATATAGGGTGGTACAGTCATCCTGTATGCAGCATTGGTACGACTTCAAAGAATGATGAAACCCAGTTCAAAAAGTAATTATATTAGATGGATGAATAATATACGAGAATAGGTAATGTCTAGACCCGTATAAGCAGTTCTCGCGAAAATGAGTAGATCTCGTCCTCGGATTTTATAAGTCATAATGTAATGTAATCTGGTATTTTAATGTTTCTGTAAAATATTTTAATTTTAATTATTAAAAGGTTATTTGTTTTCATCTGATGAAATTGGTTTAATGAAGATGATGACCAAGATTTTGAAACCAAATAAGATAATGGGAAAACCTGTACAGTTTTTGGATTAATTAATTAATTTGATATTGGAGCATCCTTCCATGATTCTTAACATGAACCATCACAGCCAGAAGAACTTCGTCAAAATGTAATATCCCGAACTCATTCTATTACCACCAGGTGATTAATTATTGACGAACTTTCCCAATGACTTCACATCCCAGACAACATGTTTTACGACATTTTCCTTGATAAACAAGAAATATTCCAATTATGCTTGTAAACAAACAAAAAGTCCAGATGGAAAATCATAAGTAATTTACGAGCAGTTGGCAAAATAATCACGATGTCAAAACACTCCTGTATTGGTGTGAATAATTAACTGGCAGTGAGTGAAGACCAGGCAGAGAAAGTACGAAAGTGCGCCCAAGTTCTGAGAATATGGCCGTGGTTTCTGGCAAGGGAGATCACCAATGTCCACACTCCTATTCCCAGTGCTTTTTCATTACGATCCGTACATTTCACGGAGTGATAGTAATTAATTAATTAAGTTTACATGTATGTACTTTCTGATTATAGTGCTGTTATGTGTGCAGGAGTAGACTGAAATTAGTGTAGGCGGGTGTGATATAAGATGCTCTTACTGGTCTCGGCCAGCGGGGTTACCCCTTTGACTCAGTTGGTAGAGTGTTGGACTCACAATCCAGCAACTCAGGTTCTATCCCAGGATCGGCACTGTCCTCTTATTTCATTAGGAAGATATATGGATGTTTCAGATTATGTTAGGTTTACTGCAACATTCAGCACTACGGATGTTGCGGGTTTCCTATGCCCTAAACTGACAAGCCGTGATATAAGTGAAAGAATCTTGAAAGTGGCTCTAAACCCCAATTGAAAACAAATTTAATAAAGTAATGTTCTGTTTATGGAGGAAAGAGGACCCACAATGGCTAGGTTACTGTAAGACACACAAGCCAAGGCTGATAAAGAAGAATCAAGGATGATATCTTTACAGACGTTGCATATTATTTTTCTCTGCATGTGCAAATGCTCCATTGCCAATATTCCTGTTCTTCCTTGACTTCTGACATGATTTAAACTTGATCAAGATTGATATTTTTATCAAAGTATTTGCAGAATAGAATGCAACATCTGTTATTATTGAGAAATTTAATATCTCTGCTTTTTTAACACTGTGACAAAGCACTTTGTACTTCAGAAAATTATTAAATATTTATTAACTACATTTAAAATTGACAACAGAACTTTAATTCTTCTAAGATACCCCCAAGAAAGTATGACTTGTATTCAACCTACAGCCGTTCATTATCCCAGAAGCAAGTGAGAAGCCACCAAGTCAAACACAGAGGACCAAAATACCAATTTGTCTGTCAATAGGTCCATCAGATGATCAATAGGTTCGCCCAATTGGTGCCTCATCACGGAAGTAGTCCGCTGGTTACTTCTTGGAGGAGTAATAGTGTTGTTACACCTGTGACCCACAGACTCGGCTACAGCAGGAGCTACAAGGAGCCTAGCTTGGAGATCTGAAGATCATTCCATCAACACTGGTACACTGACACATACCACCAGGTGTTGGACAATGGAGGACATTACCAGTGAATGAGCCATCTGGACAGGGAGCTGATCATCAATCCAATTTGTCCTCCTGCTATCCAGTCTCAATCATTATTGACTCATTACTACGTGAACATGTCTTTTTTTTTTTACCCCTATAGTATTTCAGAAATACTTATTTCAAAATAGCGATATATATATTTTAGACATGAGAAAGATTTAATGGAGGTAATTTGCGTTACAGACATGACAAGTAAATTGATGTAGGTACTCGGAGATAGAACATGTGTGTGAATAGACTGCTATAGTAGTTCAGTGTTGACTGTGGTTGTACTGTTGACTGTGGTTGTACTGTTCACTGTGGTTGTACTGTTCACTGTAGTTCACTTGCAATCACTAAGATATGTCAACTGTGTATTCTGTGGTAGCTAGGCAAAGTGACTTTGAGAGGCCAGTAAATTGAAATACGTGCCTCATGGAAAGCATCAGACTTTAATCTAGAAAGATCTTTTCTTGTTAAGTCTGGGATTCTTTTTCAATATTTTTTTTCTCCAAATAGCAATTTCTCTTATTCGCCTATGGGAACACAAATATAAGCTTTAATTTTTATTTTTTATTAATGTATTTATTCTTCTTCGGTATGGTAAAACCCAATGCACTTGCATGTAGAAAACCACTGTTGGGCATCTGAAATATTGTTGTAAAGAGTAATGTATGACTAGTTGGACATGCTTATTATGCAAGTAAATATGATAATGCATTAGATTAGTTTCCTGCTTGGGGTATAGAAATACTGACCATCTTGTAGTTCTGAAGAATGCTCTAGCAACTCGGCTACATTAAAATTGTCTTCTACTTTTTTTTTGGTAAACAAGGAAATATGTTTTTCGTGTGAACCAGCCAGCTGTGATTATGGCAAATTATAGTTTCCTTTCTCCGAGCAGTTATGGATCTTCGCGATTGCGAATATGCCATGCAGCTAAAAAAAAGCTCACTCGATTGTTTGCATACAATAGCCAGAGTTGGCTGCGAGATCTATTTCTCTATTTGAGTGGAATTTACTGCTGTTTGTTTCACTGGATCAATCGGAGGACAGATCTGTCGACGGAAGCCTGCTGCGACCGTTTCAGTACAGTTATGACGTTCATAAAACTCTGTCCCTCGTACCTCCATGGCAGCCATGTTTGATTATGGAATTGAATTGTTTTAGCATCATCAGCGGTCTCGGTGCGGTGTAATTTGCCGACCTGCTCTGGTTCTATTTGTGCTGGAATATTTCCGTCCACGGCAAAATTACCATTCTGAGATTCGACCCGCACTTGACTGCAGTTCCAGCCATGACTGTCGGGCCTGTGTTCTCACGGCTGTCAATGTTTGTCATATTTAATTGGGAACAACTCAGAAAATCATTTCATGCCTGCAAATTGAATATTGTTTGGTATTCTCGGCACGTTTTTGTAGAGGAAACAGTCGGCGGCTCTTTAATTCATCTGGACCAGACATTGCTTGTGGGTCTTTCAGGATTGCCTAGTTGTTTCAGGTTCTCCTCCTGTCAAAGCTCCAACTCACTCACTGGTGTAGTGATTTTAATTTAAGTTGTAATAACTTGTAACCTATCAAATTCGTCTTTAATAAAATGTTTAACCCTCTCCACGCTGAAGACAACCGGAGATGCCCTAAAGATCAATTACTGTGCCTAATCCAGCAGGGAGAGGGTTAAACTAAAACTGGTAATCCTGTAGCACTCGGACAAACAACTGATATTAATTGTAGAAGGAGCCTTACTATTTTAGGGCTTCTCCAACTTCTTGAAGGTTTACATGGAAAAGAGTGCAACAAGATAGTGCATGTAAAATTTAAAGGACAACGGCAGTTGCAGGAGTTAATTGATCCACAGTCAGCATGATCAGATTTCTAACATCTTGCAGCACAGAAATAGCAGAAAAGTACAGAGTATTTCATTTCATGTGTTTAATAATTAAGAAATCAAAGTCTAGACGATTGTCTTAACATCGTATTGGGTAACAGTTACATTATTTACTGTAATCCATTTAAAGTTTGATTGTGCAATTTGCAGATTCTGCATTTACGAATTGTTGTAATTGTAAATAGCAATATGATTCAATTAAACTATTAAGAAAAAGTAACAATTATTATTGTTGAGTTTCTATTTTGATATTGACATTTATTGTTCATTTAAATAAATGATAATTATCCTTAAAAGGTTATATGTCAGTGATGGTTGGAACATTCTAAATTATCAAACGGTCACAATATTAGAGGACTGACCTAATTTCGAGTTGCCGTACAACATTAAAGAATAGTGTGTTATGGTATTGTTTAGCATCCATGGAAACCAGGAGTTGGTGATACATTGTCAGAGTCTTTGACAGCAAATTTGAAAGAAATGTTGAGAGACTGAAGGAAACAGAAATATAGAAATGCTGGATTATGCACAGGCACTCCTCTTTAGGGAATCTCTGGTTGACTCCAGCATGGAGAGGGTTAATGTTCAATTTTGTTGTTTCCTCATTCACATTTCAGAAAACATTACTTGAGTGACAACATCCTGTGGCTGTCAATGGAGGATATTTGTCCAACTTGAGTTCCATATTATGAATTTGATCCTTTTCAAATAATGTCTTTGCTTGGTAGCAGGTCATTTATTGTTATCATGTCAAAGTAGTTAATAATCCATTTGCAATTATTTTTTTAGGACATCTTTAAAATTGATATTGTTTACCATGGAGTCATTTGAATTTGTTTGCTAAGTAAATGACAGGTCAAGGTCATACAAATGGTCCATTCTGTGAAATGCCAAGAATATTAAGATATTTGATTCTTCGTGTAAAATTATCACGCCTTTTTTCCCCCTGGTTAGAATTGACAGGATGAGAACACTAGGGGGTATGAGGACAGACCTCAAGGAATCGCTAGCAATCTTGAAACTCGATTTCAACGTCTTTATTTTCACCCGACGGCAATTACGGGCAAAGAAATAATTATTTGGTTGTCCCAAGAAATTTGTTAAATATAGTCTTCTTATGGGATCCAGGGTTTAGAAAATATTGTTGATGTCAATGGTTAGTCTAGGTGCGTAGCTATGTGTCACATTTCACTACAACAATGTCATAGTGACACCAAAAATGTCACGATGACAACTTTAGTGTGAATTCATAAGATGGAAAATTTTAGATGTGTATCAAGTTTGGAACATCAACTTCTCCAGCTCTATCTTTTGATACATGTGTATCAATATTCCTCTCAGCTTTTCTTCAAGCTAATGTATAAAAACATGATGTTCTTGATCTATATTTCCGATATTCCAGATACATGGATTTATAGTGATGGCAAACTTTAACATGTGCACTGTACAACGACATTCTCATACTATGGTTGAGATATTTCTCGTACAACTGCCAAACTTAAATTTTCATTGTGTCATGATGTTCTCGGCAAATATTTCTGATGTCCCTGATATTAATAGAATTGTCAAATTGAATCATTGCATGCAGTTTGCCGTAAGCTGCAAGGAGTTGTCTCTGTATAGATTGTCCCATACCTCCGATGGCCCTGTCGTGGAGTACAGAGCAAGCCCTGGATAAGCCCTTGCACAGCCTCGTTATTTTAATTGTCTCTCATTGCCGCAAGTCTAGAGTGTAGTGATTTACTGAATTCAAGTGGAAAATGGTCAATGATGATGTCCCCTGCCTCGTCAATTGTACGATCCACCGAAGCATACGTCTATTTCATTAGTTCTGCATTGACTACAATTACCGATCCTGATTGGTTGAAACTGGGTGGAGAGTATGGGCGGACATGGTACCGGGAAATTTGCGTTCCATTCGGTCGCCGCCGGAGGAAATTTTCCAAAAGTCTCGGGGAATCTAGCAAACCGATATCGCTGAATTATCTGGAGTACTGTCATACAATTGAATCATATTGATGTAATTACTACATAGATTTCTCTAACAACATGAATTACTTATATTTGCTGGGATTGACTGAATCACGAGCACTTGTTATAAGTTAAGTGGGCGACTTCTTCTGGCATTTTATGTAATGAAAAGAAAAATACTGGTAAAATGGACTCGTATATATATAGATCGCATGCAATGCCATTTTCTGTCTTGAAGCCAAAGCAACGTTATTATATATGGAACCCCACATCATTAGTAGAACCCGGGGTCAGTTTGACCTGTGACCTTTCCCCCCCCCCCCCCCAGAACCATTAGACGGATTGAGCCAAAGGTTTGACCAGTAGGGTATCCATGTCTATCACAGCCAAAGCTTGATCATCGTGGCCAGTTTGTCCATCATAACTTGACTGTTGCAGCCAGAATTCTTTGATCTTCTGACTTGTATTTTCCCAGTGTTAACATTGTAGTAGACTTTCATTTCAAGTTTCAAGATTATTTCACTCGTATCACGGCTTGTCAGTTTACAGCAGGAGGAAACCTGCAAAACCCATAGGACCAAGTGTTGCAGTACACATACAAGCACTGGCTGGTACTGATGAACCAAGGATGATAACTGCACTGTACAGACAGTGCATACTATCATGATGATACTGGAAATGTACCTCCTATGAACATTGGTGCCAGGCCCGAGGGGCGGTATTAAACCTGGTACCTTTAGCTCCGAAGTCCGACGTTCTATCATTGCTCTACCATTAGATATGCTCTACAATACATACACTATAGTTAATCACTGTTAGTTGTGTATTCATAAATTGAACAATTAATGGTCATTCAACATAACAAATTTAGAAAAAGATAGTATTAGCATCTTGATACATTTCTATCATAGGTTAGCTTAGTTTGGGGCTTAGTTCAAAGCTAAGATCCCTAGAATTGATTGATTTGAAAGGCAAGTGAACAAGTAACCTTGGTTCAGTTTTGCTCAAGAGTACATCTCAAACACTTGCCGAGTGTCTATTTAATGCTGGCCATCAGACGATCTTTCACAGTTCATTTGGGCAACGAGCATCTGAATGTCCTTGCAATACATTAAAGCAAAACTCACAGAAGCAGAATGTTTCGTGGGCTAATAAAAATAATTCTCCTTCGAGCATGGTTATTAGAAATCATAGCTGTTTTGTCAATATGAGCTGCTGCTCTGAGATGCAATATTGGATTTCAGCAGTGTTTTGGTGCATTGGTTTGCAGGTTGTTGTACTAGCCTGGGGGAGCATGATAGTAATCTCTCTGATGCTGTGAGATGGCAAACACAACACTGCATTGAACAGCTGGAGAGAAGTACCATCTTTCATAATACAGCAGTTATGTATTCCTCTATTTGTTGAGAACAGTCCCTGTACAGTTTGATGGTCATAGCTTTCTGAAACAATGATGGCCTCTCATGTACCTGACATATTATTATTATGGGTGAAAGATTCCTGCTGTGACGTAAGACAACAACTCATTTACTCACTCCTGAACCATGATGGCCTTAACTGTAGATCTCTTTAGAGCACTGGTTGTGATTATTCTGGCAGGAAAAGGGTTAATATGACCATGAATTGAGCAACAATGAAATGTCCAAATATGAGTTGCATGTATAATACAATGGCCTTCAAGCCACAGAAGCCTTGCGGTCAGAATGGTTAAAAATGGACCTGCTGGATGAAATATGCTGTATAGCTGGTTGAAACAGGCTTCCTTGACCTCTGAGGTATTTGTCATCCGGGGTCCTTGTCCTGTAAGATGAGATGCTTGTCCTGTAAGGTGCTTGTCCTGTGAGACTCTTGTCCTGTGAGACTCTTGTCCTATGAGATTCTTGTCTTATGATGTGTTTGTCCTATGAGGTGCTTGTCCTGTAAGGTGCTTGTCCTATGAGATTCTTGTCTTATGATGTGTTTGTCCTATAAGGTGCTTGTCCTGTAAGGTTCTTGTCCTATGAGATTCTTGACCTCAGAGGTGTTTGTCCTTTAAGGTGTTTTTTCTATGAAGTGCTTAACTTATGTCTTCTGATCATCACATATGGGTGAAATATTCCCGCAGTGACGTAAAGCATTAAATCAATCAATAAATTTCTTCTCATGTGAGGATCTCATGGGTCCAGAGAGAACACTGTAGTATACAGTGCTGATAAACCACAACATCTGTGAACATACTATTATAATTCATATATCATAATTGTCAGAGAGAAATTGAAACACTGTGGTTTCTATCCAAATCATACATATATAAGTCTCCCAGTTCCTTCTACAGGTAATATGCTTTTATGTAATCTAATATTCACAATATCCTTCAAATGTGACATCATTTTCCATCTAAAAATATATATGTTAAAATATTATTCGGTATTTTAAGAGACTTTCAAGATGCATACAAAGCTGTTTATTCCTTACTTCACCCAGCTGGATTTCACGTAATGCTCTTTTAGGTTAAGTATTTTAGGATCATTACAAAATTGTTAGAAAAATACACATCATGGCTGACTTTTTATTTATATCATAGAAACATGCCATGCTTTAATACTTGACAGATGCTTCTTGTAGAAATCCAAAATTATAGACAATTTGTATTCTTTGTGAAGCAATGGATGTTAATTATTGACTTCAGAAAAGTTCAGCAAATACAGCATCGTTGAAAAGACTAATTGAGATTGAAATCCTTTTGACCATATTTGGTTGGATACATTCAATCTATGAAATATTAACTATGATAACATTGTTTCCAAAGTTTAAATATTATTTATATATTCCATGAATTTTGTTCCAATCTTCCCAGTCATTATATGTATGGTGGCTTTTTCCTGTGTTTTTCCATAATTTTATTTCCTTGATTATGGATAATAGTTGTTCCTGTGTTTATCCCTCTCATGTGATCAAGGTACCACCTGCACTTTTGTTTTCCACCTAAATTCTGTTCTATTCCTTTGGAGGTTTGCATTAAAAAAACAAACATTTGTAATTATCACTACATGCCATGTTTCTATGTTTTGTAGTTACACGTTTTTTGGAAATGTGAAAAAAATCTGTACGTTTTTCTGATGAACTATCCACTAATGGTGTGGCTGTGCGATTTCAAAATATTTTATTTATGACCAATGTTGAGATATTTGACAATATCTTTACACTTATAGGATATTCTGTATGCATGGTTATGTATTTATCATGTATTTACGATCGAAACCATGAATATTTAATCCTCCCATATTGGCACGAGATCGTGGTGTGACATTGGCATTAGACGTCCGCACTATTTTGGCATTATGTACCAATTTTGGAATATACAGGGAAGTAGTAATAGAAAATAGAAGAGCTAAAATAGAAATCAATATTGGCGATGAATATGTTGTTGTGTAGCCGACTTTGAACGTACAATTTTCATGTAATCGGAGGGCGTGTCTGAGGGACTGGAAGTGAGGACTGGTGGCTTTGTGCAGCTGTACGGTATTAGAAGGCCGAGATTTAAGCAGTAAATTGTGGTCTTTCCAGGCCTGAAATACCCGTGTCCATTGACAGGGAATTGCTCATGTACCTTTTGTGTGTGCTAGACATCGATGGCTTGAAAGGGGATTTGGAGGTTGTAAGGAATGTCCGATGTTTGAATACATGTTGGCATGAATATTGTCATGCAGTAATATAGTTATCAGGTTATGCGTTCATCAGGTTATGAAATAAAAAAAATTCGTATTTTTTATAACTTGAATTTGAAATGGAGCTGGTAAATTATTTTCTTTTTTTTTTTCATTTTTAGATTATTGGCAATTTCCCATTCTTGATTGAGAATTCAGATTTTCAGGTTGGTTACTTTTCTAGAAAGTTTTCAACATTGATTCAATACCTTTGGGAATCGATGATCATCCTGCTAAGTTCAAACATGTGGGCAGTCCTGAGATTTTGTCACCTCCAATCCATTTCAAACAACAGCGGTAATGATGTAACAAAAAACAGAATGCGTACAACATGCAATTTCTCGCAGCGGTCCATGCAAATACTGAAAGTCAGAGGTCGTACAAAGCAGCAATAACACATCACGTAAGGCCATGAAATGTTTAGCTTTCTACAATGTGTCAAATATTTAACACAATTATGGTTATGTGCATTTGTAAAAAGAAATCAGCGTACATTCATAATACTAAACCTATCATGCTCCAGTATCATTTTAGCAATTATGTATTATTTTGGAAATTCATTTGCTGATATACTTCACTCAATTATGTAGGAAACCTTTATCGGTGTACATTCCTAATATTAAACTCATCATACCACAGTATCCATTTAGGATTTTTTATCATTATTTTGGAAATTCATTTTGGGATATATTTCACTCAATTACAGTTGAATTCTTTCTTCAAAAGAAATACTAGAAATCTCAAGGAATTCGATAATTTTTCTGATTGGAAATTTAGTATGCTGTCAACTGTCCTGTCCGTTAACCATCTCCCTCGATCAAATTAGCATAATCCACAAGAACATAATTTAATCACTGTGGACAAGAACAGCAAAGCATGCTAACTAGCAAACTGATTATCTTCAGTTCTGGTCGTCCCATTCTCCTGCGAGATCTGTCATGGTGAGGATTGTGAAGGGGTCGATATAATGCACCCATCGTACAGGTGATGGCATCACTTGTGTGCTGTGATGCCCGACTGGAGAATAGTCTGGACCCCTGGGGATGCCGCAGTTAGTCAATTTGTCACAGGAAATACCTCCAATCAGAATGCTTCCTCACTCTTAACACGTTGTGTGACCTTCAGGAAAACATTCCCTTCTCTGAAGCAATTTCAAAATTTGTATCGCAAGTCCATCGGTTAGTTCACTGAAGCAGACACGAGTAGAAACGGTCTCCCGTAGGCCAGATTGCGTCATTTCATCGTCCGTCATAAAAATGGAAGCCACTAAAATGTATATCAGGTTTTCAGTGGTGGTTTGTTTGGATGAGGCTTTGTTTGAACATGCCACAAAACCAGGATATTTATCTCAATGTTTTCTATCAGGGAAATACAATTTCCTGGCTGCTTTGAATTGGATCGCGTTGGCCATATTGGATCTATCAAATGAGTCAATTCCAAATTTCCGATGACAATTTTCTTGGTCTACGATGCAGGGGTGATTTAATTTTGTTGCTGCCAGGCTTTTATTCACTGGTTTGCATGTCTTTGCTGTTGGCTGGATTCTACTGGAAACTAAGCAGATACATTGTTGTAAGGATGTAAATGTGAAAGAATAGTCGAGCTTCACTGTGAACTGGTTAAACATCGGGATGAAATAGATTCTTGCTTTTCCTGTCTCCAAATGAATATTAGCACAAGACTGATCCACAAACATCAGCTGTTAATTTTTTATTTGATAAATGTGTAGCATACTGTTGGTAATTACTTTGTCCAAATAAAACAGAATTCAATGTATATTAGGTATACGGTCATGTGCCATACACTTCAGCAGACATTACCAGATTCTCACAGACCTGCGACAACCATACATTTCAGCAGACATAACCAGATTCTCACAGACCTGCGACAACCATACACTTCAGCAGTCATTACCAGATTATCACAGACCTGTGACAACCATACACTTCAGCAGTCATTACCAGATTCTCACAGACCTGCAACAACCATACACTTCAGCAGTCATTACCAGATTCTCACAGACCTGTGACAACCATACACTTCAGCAGACATAACCAGATTCTCACAGACCTGCGACAACCATACACTTCAGCAGACATTACCAGATTCTCACAGACCTGCGACAACCATACACTTCAGCAGACATTACCAGATTCTCACAGACCTGTGACAACCATACATTTCAGCAGACATAACCAGATTCTCACAGACCTGCGACAACCATACACTTCAGCAGACATAACCAGATTCTCACAGACCTTCAACAACCATACACTTAACAGACATAACCAGATTCTCACAGACCTTCAACAACCATACACTTCAGCAGACATGACCAGATTCCAGTAAACACAGCCAGGCTCTGACAGACATGCTTTCATATGCTGTGATTGATGACAAGGAACGACTTCCCACTGAAACCACCATTACACTTATTTACCAACGTCAGAACAGCACATAATATATTGTGGGAAAATCAGATGTCAAGACGCACAATGTGCCCATTACTGTGGCAACTAAACACGAGGTCCGTGACATCGATGTTATCAATATTGGTTGCTACAGGAAAAGCTACCAGCTAAAGTATAAAATTGGTCCTGATCATTATGTAATATGAATCCTATCAATTGTGATCCGTGCTGAGGCAGAAGATATCAATAACATCTCGGCCTGGAAGCATTTCATAGCCAGCGATACCAGCCACTGTACTGCCAGTCTTCACCACAGAGCTAAATCTTAAAACCACTCGTCAAGTAACTAGTTTATCTGAGAGGACTTGTCAGGTTGATAATCAGATGGGTGATGCAGAAGATATTAATATTATCTTTGTTGGGGGGGCATTTTACATAAAAGCATCATGCCCTTATTTCTTATTACTTTTGACTGCTGTAGTGGATCGTATAACCAGTTGTATGGTAACTAGTTTATCTGATGTACAGTTGTTAGGATGATACAATCAGATTCTCCCCATGTGGTGGTCATGATCTTTTGTCCTTAACCATGTCTACCAGCACCCTACGACATCCCGATCGAGATGGCGGAAATTTCCTTTTAGAAACGTGATTATTTCTGACCCATAGAAGCATGCTTAGTTGTGTGGGAAGTAGTTTCTTCACCCAGCAGGGACTGTCTGTGTGCTGCAAATCTAAGTACAATAAAACAAGAAAGTGATCAATATTATACGTTAATATCCATTTCCTTAATACACTGTAACATAATATAATCCAATACTGCTGTTCCGATTGGAAGCAGTGGCTGTGGTGATATGATGTATCCATTCTGAGATAGCTTTCCATCAATATCACTTGATGTTGGAAAAACTTTGTACATTTTTAAAAGAAATATTTTTAATTAACGAAAAATGAGAAACCAAGTCATCGTGAAGAGGCTGAGGTAGTCCATGGAAATAAAAATAATAAAATATAATTGTGAGATGTTTAAAAATGTGCCTGGTTGCAGGCTCTCTGCATTAAGTGTACTCCAGAGGAAATATCAATACATAATTTGAGTGACGATGTTGGTTGATCATGTTGTATCTGCACCGTTATTGATTCAGATTTTTCCATAAACAAATATCTCAAGACAAATTTAAAGCCCTTCCTTCTGCTTGGCAATGGTATGAACGGGGTAAGGAAACTTTCAATTTAGTTATTAAAAACTCCATTCTAAAATTGTGAAATTACAATTCAAGTTTTTATGAAATTATGAAACAAGAATATGTTTTTAACCTCCTCCATGCTGAATAGCTTTCAAAGGGCATCTCCAGTTGCTGCTAGGAGTACAATGGTTAACAGCATCTGACGTTGACAATACCTGCTATGTGGTAACTTTACTTTCTAATCGATACTTTTTATCCATGGCCTCTACTTGCAATGTCCATAAAGCTGGGGGGGGGGGACAATAAGTCCACTGCCTCCTTGACCAGTATACCCATTGTACACTTTGTGAAACTGACCAGTACACCCACTGTACACTTTATGAAACTGACCAGTACACCCACTGTACACTTTGTGAAACTGACCAGTACACCCACTGTACACTTTGAGAAACTGACTAGTACACCCACTGTACACTTTGAGAAACTGACCAGTATACCCATTGTACACTTTGTGAAACTGACCAGTAGACCCATTGTACACTTTGTGAAACTGACCAGTACACCCACTGTACACTTTGTGAAACTGACCAGTACACCCATTGTACACTTTGTGAAACTGACCAGTACACCCACTGTACACTTTGTGAAACTGACCAGTACACCCACTGTACACTTTGTGAAACTGACTGTTATTATCTCGACCTTGAGACTCTACTAAGGCTATTGTGTGGGCATGCTAATGCTGTTGTATGAACTACACTGTCTATTGGTATTTGTGGTGTGGATTATTGCTTGTGTTACAGCTCAGACACTTGGATATATTAATAGTTTCAGAAACTGGACATTGACCTCGGAAATAGTTTAGAAATATTCATAGCATCGGCTCTGTCTGACTCCCAGCTGGATTAATCAAAATTACTGCTCTATGGCTGGCTCCAGGAGGGAGGAGGTTAAATGTTGTCAGTGATTTAATAGATTTTGGACATTGAAGACTTCTATATATGGAACATTTTGTGTGTCTTAATATATTTATGGTTGCATCACATACGCTAACATCCTGAGTCATTCATCTTTCTTATAGATGTATTCCAGTTCCATTTTGGAAATGTCAGTTCATCAGACGAAGCTAAATAGTCCATAAACTTGCCTTGTGTGCGTGTTCCTAGTAGATTTAATGGGTCCGGGGTCTATAGGCTTGAAATTGCTGGTAAATTGGATGTAAGACTGTAAAGACTTGTGGCAGTATAGAAAGTAGCATGCTAAACCACAGAGAAAACAGACAATAGCATGCTAGCACAGACAATTGCTTGATAAAACAGTTTTCATTTTAAAATGTGGATATAGGAAGCATTTGCCACTAAGAGTGTTGTTTACTTCTCTGAAATATTTGGTCTCTTATGATACAAATCTCAAATTTGAAGTACGGTAGTCTTTTTTTTTTATCTCTCACTAATTGAGATAATTGAGCGAGCTAGAGTCGTCTCACCATTGTAATTCTGCCAACCCTTTTTACAAATTGTGTAGGTAATATTAGAACAGAGTTGGGAGACCATCAAGAGAAAGCAGTAGTCGAGATTAGGCGATCACAGACATGCACTGGTGGTCAATTAGTCCGCGAACAAAACATAAGAAAGTTGATGTGTTTAAATGGGTGTTCAGGTTATTGTGGTGGTCTGACAAGGACATGGAAGTATATTTATTACTGTTGTTATTCCACTGACCACTACAATGGACAGTTCATCATGGGCGAGATATGTTGGGTCTCATTTGCTGTCCAATTTAAAGACATACAGTCACAGATAGTTGGAAGTATTGAATATATAAACATAAGTTACCTGGAAAATAGGCAAACATATTGTTACCTGAGAATAGACAAACATATTGTTACCTGAGAATAGACGAACATATTGTTACCTGAGAATATGCAAACATGTTGTTACCCAAGAATAGGCAAACATAGTGTTACCTGATAATAGACTAACATGTTGTTACCTGGGAAAATGCATTTGTTTTGTTCAAGTACATGATATAGTTTATTTATCATCTCGTATCCTACTAGTTATCAATGTTTTATGACATGCTGCACATTAATCGTAGCCTTGGATGTAAAAAGGTAAAAGCCATATTAAACACTATGCAATATTCTATATGTCAAGCCAACAATCCATATTAACTACTGTGTGAATTTACAGGAAGGTTATGAAGGATGATATTAATTTTTACGTCGCAAAAAAAAAAAGGAAACTGGGAAATCTCTTAACTGAATATCCATTGAAGGGCAGCATGGTAGTCCATCTGCCATTGATCTGTTAAGTCTGTTACGATGGTACAATAGCACTGAAAGCATGGCTGCCTGGCACTGGTAACATTTGATTAGTGTCGGCAACTCCTTCCAGATATTTTTTGTATTCTACATTGCCAGTTGAAAATCTTTCGATTTCAGAATGAGTCAGTTTCTGTTAGTGGTGTTTCTTTGGCAAAATGAATAAGATATGGTTAAAATTAGATAAAGATATACGTTAATATTTTAGCTGGGGTGCCGTAAAGGTTTTGGCACAGACTTTGTAAGGTTAAATGTGCTTTCTGTTTTGAATGACAACATAGCAGGTTGGAGAATTGATCGTGTCAGTAGTGCATGGTGTATTGAAAGTGCATGCAGTTAGTTGTACTTTGTTAGCACTTGCTGGCCATTCTCTTGTGATGTATTGAAACATTTTTGTTCATCATGCATGAAGTAGTGTTACTTATACCGTGACACAAAAGTCTGACATGATAATAAGGCACTCGGCTGAAGCTTGTTGTTTGTCATGCGGCTGTGGTGAAAGTGTCGTCATGCCACACATGACAACCAACACCTTGTAACAACACACTGCGAAAACACACATAATGGCCACTTATGCTGCCTTACAAAAGAATACTTTTAAGAATTGACATCTGAAGTTTTGACCATGATAAACTGATGAAGACATATATGTAGCTCAGGCGACCATGAAAGACTTGCTCGTTGTGTTATATTTAAAGACTGACAGTATGCCAAGATTTGACTCCTGGATTAATTTAACCCTCTCCATGCTGAAGGCAACTAGATATGCCATAAAGGGCTGTACCTGTGCCTAATCCAGCAGGGAGAGGGTTATACGAGTTGTTACTTTTGTTCATCATGTTCTATCAGTATCGCGTGCAATGTTGTTTTTTCCCCCCATTGGTTTTGCCATAGAAACCTATTGTATTGTTTCTCCGTGACCTTGATGTTTTTTTAATTTAAAAAATAGACGAGTATAAAATGATACCCTGCACTCTCCTATACAAAATATTTGTATTTCTTTAGGTAACACCATATGCCATATTTATTTGTTTTTCAATTTATTTTTGTTTTTATTTAAAACTTTAGCATGTGCTGTTCTGTAGAACAAATTACCTTGAAATCCAAACATCTGCCTGCTTGCGGAACCATAAAAACATTATATAGCTCTTTCAGCACCAAATGACCTTGGCCTACGTTCCACAGAACAATCGTCGCACTACGAGAGTTATAACGTCATTTAGATGCATAGGAGTTATGACTCTTGTCGTACTACGATCGCTCTGTAGAATAAGTGCCTGAGCATTTTACAAATCATATTATTATTATTATTATTATTATTATTATGATTTTTATGATTTTTATTTCTATTTCGATACTTACTCCAAAACACTGGAATAGTCCCTTCCCAATTCCCCCAAAAAAACGTGTTTTGTCGTAAGTATCTCACAGAAAATACAGAAGAAAATCTTTTCATTATTTTAATTATTTCATTCTTATTATTATTATTATTTTTATTATTATCTCCACCAATTACAATGTCTGACTTTGTGTTCTTTCTGGCTCCAGGTTCTTGCACGGGTCAGAAGACGGTTACAATACGGAAGTCTGCGAGTTTAGGCGGACAACAGAAGCTGGACTGCGAGCTGAAGTATCCACGCGGAGTGCCGGTGTCCTACATCATCCAGTGGAAGAAGGATGGAATCACGCAGCCCATCTTCATCAAGTACGACGGGTACCCAGCGCAGGTACCCCACCACAGGTACCGCGGTCGACTCAAACTGGCCGACGTCGTATCGCTGCAGATCAGTCGCATCGAAGCCGAGGACGAGGGATGGTACGAGTGTAATATTATATTTATTGATGGCGCGGAAGAGACGACGGTGAACGGGTCTTGGATCTACTTGACTGTACACTGTGAGTATGCAGCTCATGTTTTAGGAAGGTGTTGAAGCAGATGCAGATCCAGACCATCTAACGTAGGAATGCACCGAGAGCAATTCCAGTTTCAGAGATCACTGTGATGGTCTTTGCTGATCCACAATAAAATTAAAAGTTGATGTTGTACACAAGCATGGACATTTTCCATGGATCTACGGAAATCTGCTGATTTATTTGTCCAAGGCTTGATGTATTTGCACGGGACATGGCTTGGGGCCTGCAGCCCCCAGACCCCAGACTTGTTTCCCGCTGAAATCACAATCGTCTGTTCCCATGCCGGTGCATAATACTGTAAATTGATAGTTCCATCCAGTCTAAGAATTTCAAGGAAATATTTTAAATACCCATGCTTTTTTCCCCCTGAAATCATCTTCTTCAGATTGATGCTTACTCCAAAACAACTCCTTTTTGAACATTTGAGTTTCATCAATTTATTGGAAATATCAGTATGTGGAAATTCTGAAGTATCATTCCATTTTATAAGTTACGACAAAGCAGGAATTGCATTGAAAACCATACAATTCTGGCACCTGTAATGGTGCAATTTGAAATGGCCTTAGTAATCTCTCCACATATTATCTGGTGTTTCTTTGAAGACGTTACAAGACGGACAGGTAAGTCATCACTCCCACAAGGGTATTCAGGACAAATGGAAGTATGTATTCTCAATTATCAAGGATGAGAGCTAACAGTTTTTCGACACATAGGCGGCGCTTGAAGCGAGTGAATCCTCCAGCAAGTACACCTACCCCTGTCCAATGGCGCTGCTTCGGGTCCTTTTCAATAATGATCAAACTCCCAGTCCTGCCAGATCCTGATTTAGCTAATTATTTTGGACTTTATTACAGACCTGCTTAAAGTTGTTCGCGTGATTGACACCATCGCGCGTTCCTGATCCAGGCAATCTGCCTGCAATATGTCCGAGATCCCGCCACGTGATCTGGGATGCCTCGCGACCTGCTTGCTGTGACAGGCATCTAATCTTGCCCGTGATCAATGTCTGCATCAAGGCAAGCGTCGGCTGCGTTTGCACCTTGACGAAATGTCATATTTTGCAGCGCTGCGGTTTTTACGATATCATCATTTTCCTACCATCGACTGTTTACACGTTTATGCACTTTGTCAATTACAAACAAATGGATATCTAAAGGTGTGGTTTTTATGTTGTGTGTATATATCGCGATATAAGAGATAATGTCAAATATTGAGCATTTCCAAAATTACTATGACGAGGTCAGATTACAGCAAGGAAATGTTCCTCAAATTGCTGACTAGATCACGTTACAATGAGGGGACATGTTCCCCCTAAGCCATGGCACAATCAAAAAGGATTATCCGGAGTGGGCGTCCAAGCAAGCTCTCCCTGCAGTCAATTACCTCCCTTAGTTGGACTTTCCTCTAATTAGGAAATATAGAAAGTGTGAGATATTATTAAACACGGATCAGCACAGTTAATTCTGTGCCTGTAATTAGACCAGCACGAGGTAGCCGGCATCCGATTCTCTCTGGCCTATGACAGGACATGCATGAGGAACACCACTGTTTTTGTAGTATTTATTGCTCCAGACTTTCGCTTTTAGACCTCGACAACAACAAAAAGGCAATGGGTAGATAATTGTAAGTCATTTTCAGGTTATTTAGATGACAGTCGGTCCACGTGTGACGCCTCTCTGATAGCAGACTGCCTTGGCTGACTGGGATTCAGAGGGAAGCCATCCTGGCGATGGTGAATCCTTGTAGGAACTTATAAGATAACATTATAAGATAGATTTCATCCAACGTTGCTTAGAGACCTGACTAATTAAAGTAGCGGGTACGATAATATTGCTCTCATTAATCTCAATGGAACTTCTAATTTATTAACATATGTTGCAGTTGTCTAGGTTTTCACCTCAGTGTCACTTTTCAGTCTTCTGTCATTGATGTCTTTTTCTATGGTTTTATGTTCCAACCATAAAATTGTCGGTGACCACAACTTTTAACCATTTGACTTCATGTATTCATATGTAGAGGAGCATATTAATATAGAAGAAGTTTTTTAAAGCCCTGTTGTTTTACTTGGATAATAATTATAGTGGTATGATCTTGTTTCTGGCTAAGAAAGTACAATCAAATAAAAATTACGTACATATCAACACTTTGGGATTTGTCATTTACATATTTTTAACTGCAGATGTTTTTGAGGCGAGCAAGATAACAGTCTCCAGACAACTTATCTCAGGTAATTACGGGATTGCCATCCACTTCCGCTGGAGTTTCTAAAGACAGTTTTTCTGTCACGGGATGTATTTTGTTGTAATCTGGTGGGAAATTACTTCATTGTAGAACATGAGATTTAGAAAAAACTTAAAGCGTGGTCATGGGAAATCATGGCAGTCAATAATGAGTATTTGGAAATAACGATTACCAGAATACTGTGCGACATTGACCAATGAGGAATGTGCTGGGTTTAAAGGATGCATGGCCTATTTCATCGTTCACAACCTGGACAAAACATCGTGTGAGTGCGTGTTTGTCGATACTGGACCACACCGTGTATGTGTTTGTTGATACTGGACCACACCGTGTGGATGCAAACACAATTTCATTCCTTTTTTTCCACTCACAAGATAAATTACTTAGTTGACCTCGTGAATTATTCATGAATATGTAAATTGTGTCGACGGAGATTTACAGGTAAATACATTTGTATAATCTGGCCTGTAAATTAATGTCTTAGTGTCTAATATTTGTCAGCATACTTAATTTGTCTTATATGTAAAGTTTAATTTCTCTCAATTGTGATACTTTGACAGATAACATTAAACTTTTCTATTACATCATTCTGTACGGTGTTTAGTAACATTGTTGAAAATGATAAATGGTGATTTATTGTTTTTTCTGAAACTTGTTTTCCCATTTCCCATAACATTAATATCACAGAAATATTCTCGCACAAATATAAAATTAATTTAATTAATGAAGGAAATTTCAAATATAAATCTGTAATGTCTTGAAAAGTTTCCTATCAATGAGTGCTGCCAACAGACAATAGTACAGTAATTCATTTAAACGTTCCACATTTCTCGTCATTTTCTGTTAATTACGATACATATCTTTTGGGGTTAGATCGTTTAAATGTCTTTTATTTTACCATATTTTAATCGCCAGATATAAATTTCTTAAGTTTTGCACCTTTTACAACACAATTAAGTATGCTTTGTATACACTACTTTTTATCATATTTTTAACGTTAATGTTTGTTTTCAATACAGAGATCTTATAAGCAGGTACTAATATGTAGTTTATCTCCCTACCGTATATTATGACGTGTTTATTTGATTTAATAGTTAATTGGACGTAATCATTATTGATCATGTAACTCTGCAGTGAATACCCAGGAGCTTGCCATTGGACACCTTCTATGACCAAAGTGTGGACCCACCTTTCTCACCAAAATTGTCTTTAAAGGGAAGTAATAAATAATTTATATCAGTATGGGAAGCACTAATTAGACAAAAAGTACGTAGTGCTCAACTGATCCTCCAATGGACCAAAGTATTTCTTGATATCAGTAGGTTCGAGATTTTATTTTTCAGTAAAGAGGAATAATATTTCATATTGGTATGTATCATATGTGCAGTACATTTTTATTAACATGTAGCATTGCAGCCACGAAAGATTACTAGCTCAGTAATGAAGAATTCACATATATTATGTATTCATTTGGTATTGTTCCTTTAATAGAACCCTCAAAATGCACATGAAGGAAATGAAGGTTGACAGGAATGTCAGTAGTCACACAGCTACATTTGCTAGGATGATATAATTGAATATATCAAGATGTTTTATAAACAAATTGTTTTTGAAGCAAATCACAGCCACTGCACATTAGGGCATCAGTTTACATTTAATTAATATCAGACCAATACCCTTGAATCTGGCTCGTGGAACCAGTATATTATGACAGGCTCAAACAAGCCAATACAAGTCAGCTTTGTATTTGAATATCGGCACTTTTGAAATTGGGAACCAATACTAATTAAAGCTGTTAGTCACTGCGGTGCTATTATATCATGGATTGTGCGTACTTAACATGCTTAAGAGCAATGCACTGTTCTTTTTCTCGTTTCATCGTATTAATCGTATTCACCGTCGTTGCTTTCATTTTCTGTACAGTTTGTCCTCGTAATGCGATCATGGATTTATTAACGATAAATTCTGGATCAAAGTTATTTTTTCCCCCCGATCTGCAGATGCTCTCTTCTGTCGTTTTATTTTTTTCATTATTATTTCTAAGGCCGCCGTTCTGTGGCGGTGCTGTTTTATGGATCCGCTGGCGCGTCTCTACGCCTTTAGCCCCGATCTATTCCGCATGCCACGCCAACAGCATTCCAAGTATTCCACATAATGAGAAAATAGAGGAAAGTTAGATATTGTGGATCTGACTGTTGATCACTAATTGGACCAGGGTCTATGTTGGCTTTGCATAACTTTTAAAGTTTCCTTTCATCATCAGCAGGCCCGATAAAGGTGATCACCGTGATCACTGGAGTATTGATCACCTCTCGGTGTGATAATGCACTAGACGACTGCATCGGGATATCAGGATATTCAGATATCAAGGATGTTGTTTTCTTACATTGGTAGCTGAAGTGTTGGGTACATACATAGATTGTTCACTTGGACAGGCATTGTCTAGGTCAGTCTTTTATGGCATTGATGACAGCAACTTTCAGGATCATTGCACTTTTCTGTCATTCATTAGCACCCTACTAACGCCAGTGTTAGAGTCGTCTCACAATGAGAGATGCTATGTAAAAGGTTTAATCTTAGTAAGTTAGCATACAAATGAATTGTATTTCAAGAAGGGTTTACTTGGTGTCCTGAAATTCCACACATTTATAATATTCGTCAACTAAAATGCTTTCATTGAATATCAAGTATATGTTGACTTACTGACATTCAAGGTTTAGATTCAAGGCGGTCAAGCCTTGATGTCATGATCATGCTGACCATCCCTCGATACATGAACCGGCCATGCCCATATTTGTCCTAAAGTCCAATACACTGATAATCCCCGCTCAGACGTTCCCAGACTAACCGACAGGAAGGATGTTCGTACATCACAATAGTTTCAATTTTCCAAAGAGTGGATCCTTTCAAATCCAAATATGAGTTAAATGCTGCCAGTTTGGCGTGTAGAGACATTGCCGGTATACGTCAGGTGGCAATTGATTTCGGGGCGACATTGTTGATTGGCTGTTGCGTGATGCTTGTGCTTATTCTCCCTGGCAGATGTGAATGTCGCGGTCTCTTCTTCGACTGCAATTTTTGATGATTAAGACCTCTTCACACTGCCAGCTTCAGGATGTAGGCTATTTTTTTGTGCGCAACTAGAAAGGCAATTTCTTTGGGATTGTATTGGCTTGAACTCCACCAATAACAGATTGAACCCAAAAACGCCCAATAATCATTTACAAGTCTAATTGAAGGAAGAAGACATGAGGGGGTAACATTAAAAGTAGGATTGTCTAAACGTGGCGTTCTTTCACGACCGAATTGCTGACAGAAATCGGCTCAAAAAGCTGCAGCGCTATCAATCTGCAGCAGATGCAGAATTCTTCAGGATTCGTCAGGATTTTGCCCAGTGTTCCATTACCCCATTTGCTCTGAAATAGATAGGTCCTGATTTGATTGAACCTCTGACCAAAAGGGTATTTTTTGACTACTCTACAAGAGCTTTAATGCATTAGTGCTGGGGCACATACGGAGCCCATCTTTAGTTAGATTAACACTAGACCCTGCTCAGGTGGCCCGCCCATCAGTAAAAGGCGGGCCACAATGGTGACCATATTGATTCTACTCATTCCAGGACCCAGCTATCAAATTCTTATGGACCTGCATTGAACACCAAAGGGAGCTAATTGCTGTCTTAATCATGGCTCTGACGTCTTCACGTTGTTTTAAATAGCAATAAGGACCACTCTAGGATGGTATTAGATTGCGGTAATTTAAAAAAAACATTAACAGGATTTCATTGCTTTATTTATGACATTACGGGATTTCCATTTAGTTTTATACTCGTTCGCTCTACTGTCATGAATTCCTAGAACCAGCGAAAAAATGGCTCACGCTATTTTTAATAGGTCTTGTTTGGTGTTGAATTTATTCTGCTGATATTCTGAAATGACATGACATATGATATTGATATTATTCCTTTTGGAAATGACCAAAAAATAGCGACTGTTTTATATTGGTTGAAGTATCAAGTTTAATAGCTTGTTGATTACTGGGAGTGTTATTTTGCTGTAGACAGTCAAGGAATAGAGATTATGGAGCTGTTGTTATATTGAAGGAATATGTGTACTGCTGCAACCCCTACAACTACAACGTTAACTACTACTACACCTCCTAACATTACCCACACAACTAAACATATAGGATGCCACTACTACTACTGACAGCCGGTCTAGTAGTGAAATAATCTTGAAAGTGGCTCTAACTACCAAAAATGGTATTAAGACAAAACAAGTATCAACAACTATAACTACATATACCACCACTACTTCCACCACTACCACCACCACTACCACCACCACTACTAGCACCACCACCACCACAATCACTACCACCACCACCACTAACATCACCACCATTACCACCACCACTACCACTACTACCACCATCACTACCACCACCACCACTAACATCACCACCACTACCACCACCACTACCACAATCACTACCACCAAGACTACTGGATAACATTGGAAATCAAATAAGAAAATAATGGCAAAACTGGCATTAGGAATATACTTATTGTCCATAGCAATTTGCATTATTGTTTACATATATTGTATATTTTATTTTCAGTATACATATATTGTACATTTTATTTTCAGTATACATATATTGTACATTATATTTTCAGTATACATATCTTGTACATTATATTTTCAGTATACATATATTGTATATTTTATTTTCAGTATACATATATTGTACATTTTATTTTCAGTATACATATCTTGTACATTATATTTTCAGTATACATATCTTGTACATGGCAGTTAACCATTAACTGTAGTGAAAGTACGCATTTTTTGTTTACCTACTCAACTCCATGTGAAGTACAGGATGAATAATGTCCAATGAATCTTGCCCTGTTTCCTCCATGTGAAGTGTGTGTAACGACCTCAATAAGCACACATTACTTAGTGATGGCTGGTTTTGTTTCAATGCCAATGTCAAACTAACAAATATTTGAAAGAGCTTGGTTAGACAATACCATGCTTAGTGTAGAACGACCACAGCTGTAAAGAGAAACAAGCCATGTATAATCACATCAATGATCCTATCATTGCTATCACTGCACCATTGACAATTCCACAGGATAAATTTGTTTAACGCAAGCTGAAATAGTTTTTCTCCCATGTACCAACATTCAGAGGTTTATCTTTCTTGACATGGAGTTCAGATATGAGCTTAGGGTAACCCCCACAGCCAACAGGATTCTTTTCTTAAGGATGAACAATTACATATTAATGTTCTTTTAAACATGATGAATAAAACTTTAATTAAACATGCCAAGTTTGATTATATGTTTTTCCCCGAGAGGGAAATAGAATTTCACGGAAATTGCTATTCTTTCTATTGTACGAGCATGCATGCAAAGTCATTATTGATTCATTGCATTGATTTCTTTTCAATGGTAAATGTGGTCTTGTCCCATAGTTTACCAAAATTCAGTTATTTATTTTTAACGCATTGTTTTTCTCATATCTTGGCTTGTCAGTGGACGGCAGGATGAAGCCTCCAGGACAATGGTGATAGATGTACATGTACTACCATTGGTGCACAGAGAGCAGCCTGTCTTGACCTCTGTCGGAAGTGTAGCTTTCACGGACTGTGGTGCCAGGGCCCCCAAGGCAGGTTCAAACTCATGACCTTTAGTTTTGAACTCGAGCATCTTCCACAGCGCAACCACCAGCCCTGTTTTAATTGGAAATACGTAAATAGATGTTAGCCTGGTGTCGCATCTCGTCAAAGATGTTCACCTATACTTATGTATGTAGAACACTTGAACACTTGAACACTTGAATGTGTTAAGGCATCACCTGTTTTTTTCACAATCGTGAATCTCTGTCGTATGCCAAGATTGATCAGAACAAAAGGATTTTATAAATATTAAGATTTTACATGTTTACTTTTGCCATATTTATAAAAAAAAAACGTGCTAAGGAATCGTGAATTCAGTTGAAAATATTCTCCTAATACTCATCGCGTATGGGTGAAAGATTCCTGCTGTGACGCAAGACAATAACTCCCTCACTCTGCTAATACACTGTAGTAATGAGATACAGGTAGACTGTTCTCTACTTCGACTGGACGTAGTATTAGGCAAAGTGAGCATCTATCAAAGCAAGCGCAGTGATTATGTCAATGTAACTGGTCTGGCAGCTAGCCACGACTCTCTACGGAGTCTGATTATTGCCCTGCTCAATATCAGAGAGTGAAGCCCTGCATTGTCTCTGACGCGGCAAGTCGCGAGCGGAACGGCGCGGACCGTCATGAGTGGAACGCTGTGAACACGTTGAAGTAGCAAGGAGAAGCTGTGAGAGTGTCTTCCTGCTCTGTTTGTTCTGTGTTTCTGCCATTGTGTGTGCACCTCTCAGCAGGTATCCCGCGTACAACTGAAACAATGCTCAGGGGAGACAATCAATGGACTGACATGATTTCATCCCAGGTCGATTGATGTTCTCAGATATGGGCGGATCCTATACGTGAATAATTAAAGAGGGTACCTCCTGACATGTAGTCGATACATGACTTTCTTGTGAGTTTGCCTTAGAACCTCGATATGTAGACTTTGTATAGACTTGATGTCATACCTCCTCATGTATGCTCAAACAATCAGTCTACGCCAACAAGTAATCATATCTATGGCTACATCATTGTGTATGGGTGAATGATTCCTGCAGAAATATCTTAAGCAACTAATCACACACCCATGTCTACTCATAATACCAAGCTTGCCCATGTCAAACTTGTACCATCAATCTTGCCCATGTCAAACTTGTACCATCAATCTTGCCCATGTCAAACTTGTACCATCCATCTTTCCAATGTCAAAGTCATACCACCTATCCTGCCCATGTCACTCATACCACCAAGCCTTGTCTGCTCATACCACCAATCTTGCCCATGTCTATTCATACCACCCATCTTGCCCATGTCAAACTTGTACCACTAATCTTACCCATATCAAACTCATACCACCCATCTTGCCTGTCTATTCATACCACCCATCTTGCTCTTGTCTACTTATACCACCCATCTTGCTCTTGTCTACTTATACCACCCATCTTGCTCTTGTCTACTTATACCACCAATCTGGTATTGAAAGGATTACAAGTAGCTACTTAACCTGGTTTGGCAGAGATTATGATACTAACCTGATTGAAGACCCCCAAGTAAGCTATTTTGGGGACATTTCCTCATATGTGTATTGAAAGTCAAGTCTAGAACGGACGGCTTCCTGTAGGGTATAAGACCGTGACAGATACAACATCTCCAAGCCCAGGTCAATAAGCATTGATAGTCCAGTCGTACCATTGATCTACATCGTGTCAACATGTATCATGTACTGACGACCAAAATTCGATTGTTTTATTGTATTTTTTTGGTCAATAATATGAAACTATCTGAGAGTGATGGCACTAGGAAGAGTTATTAGCCATGAGCTATTGATTGTAGCTAGCTGTGGTAGTGGAGTCATCTTTGGCCCCTATAGCTGTAGTGTTGTCATCCTTAGTGATTTACACTTGTAGATCTCCAAAATAATTGTATTATAAATAACTAGAACCCAAATTGTGCAACTGTTTTAAAATTAGTTTTCAGTATTGTTCAAATCCTGTCCCGTGAGCCCGGCATCAATGTTCGCGAAAGTTACATGTCTGATGCGATATTGATAGGATGCGCTGTCTGTAGAGTGACAATGCAGTTATCATCTTTGGTCTTGTCAGTACCAGCCAGTGCTCGCAGGTTTACTGCAACATTCAGCACTACAGATGTTGAGGGTTTCTTCTTCTTTCTTATCATCATCATTATCATCAATATCACACCATCATCCGTTATCATCAGCTGCATCATCAAAATAACATCAACTTATCATCATCATCAAATTGAGTTTACATCTACTCGATGCATTTTTCTCAAATTTTAGAGATCCAATTAAAATCTGCGCACATTTGCCATTGGTGTTCACCTAAATCCCAGACACACCTGCAATAAGAGAAGACGTTTACCTGCTCCATCCCGCGAACGTCAACGCATGCTGTGATTGCATCCAGCCACTCGCTGCCATTGATCAGCTGCACATCAAAGGAACGTCACGCTCACCTGGCCAATCATCGAGAGCCGGTCGCACCTGCACGTGGCCATGATGGAACATGTTTTTCAATAAATAATTCACATGATTATTCCAAAAATACTCCGGATTGTTGATCTGCATGACGCACGAAGCTCAGATTACACGCATTAGGCGTCCTTGACTCAGGACACACCTTGTCATCATTCTCATTGACCAATGGCCACGATTGGTATTCCAATCCCATCAGCATGTGGAACATTATTCAATTTAAAGCCTATTAATAGATTTATTGTGTAAATTAGTAGAGATTTTAACATAAGTGTCAGTATTTTTGTATTCAATATTTTTATTAATGTGTCCTCTGTGACATAAAGCACCAATTCATTCATTTATTTATTTATTAATGTACCGTATGTAAGAATTATGTGATGTTTCTGTTTGTTTTCTTGTATTCAGTATACAAGTATATATTATTAATATTAGCATTAAACGTTGGCTTTCATAAGTTTGTTATTAACTTTCTTAATACTGAAGGCAGCCCAAGATGCCTTCTGGATTATACATGTATATTTTTCTCGCAGACAGATGGTTAACTCAGATGTTTTCCGTATTTTTAGTTGCAGATTTTCTGCAAACTGATAGTTTTATCTTCTTCTCCATCCTACTAGAAGCAATCTAAATAAAAGTGTCCTCTTGAGCAGTGATTTTGATGAATGAGTAGGAAGACAGCCATTTGATTGCCACATATCCTGACCACAAGTATGTCTGGGTCCATGTAACTGTGTCATCCTGGAGTGGCTTGTCCTTTGTGATCGCAACACTAATGCAATGTCTGTCTGTCTGTCTGTCTCTCTGTCTGTCTCTGTCTGACTGTATGCCTATCTGCACTCTAGGACCAGGATGTAGCCAAATAAGAACCAACATTTGAAAGCACACTTTATGATTGAAAACAACTTTCGAAGGAACTATGTCATTTGAATTCCTTTCGACACACGCTGCAATTATTATTGTAATTAAGTGATGCTGATTGCAAATAATCATTTAAAAAGTAAATAGTTTGCATAAAATAGAACTGGTAAATGTTTGCATCTGACGATGATTGATGGGAGGATAACTTCTTCATGTATTTAGCATTTCAAGTTGAACACACGCATTGACCACAGAAGTGTTAGCTTCCTGTAGATGGCCAATGAGTCTCATCAGTCTTCATTTCTCTGGCATTGATTTCATGAAAATACACAAATACACTGACAAATATGGATATGATTGCAAAATATTGCGGGTATTAGTTTCAGTTTGGTTGAAATGTTTTTATATTTAAATTATATCCATTTTCTTTATGGGGTCTTTATATATTGTTGACTTGGAGAAGGTTTGATTAATGGAGATGTTTTCAGCTGCTGTTGAATTGTTGTCCTATGTTAGCTGTAGCATCACATTGATATTGGGACTGGTGGTAGTACAATGATAGAATGATGCGTAGCCCAGCATCAATGTTCGCTAAAGTTGCATTTTTGAAGTGATCATGATAGGATGCGCTGCCTGTAGATGCAAATGGGTGAAAGATTCCCGCAGCAACATTAAAAACCATAATCACTCGCAATCCCATGGCCATGCAATTAGCATCATCCGATGCTCACAGGTTTACTGCAACATTCAGTGCTATGGATGTTGCGGATTTCCTCCTGCCCTAAAACTGACAAGCGGTGATATGAGTGAAGGAGTCTTGTAAGTGGCTACAAACTCCAATTTTTTAACTAAATAAAAAGTTTGCTGATGTTGGCATTAATATTATTATGATAATGTTCCACTGATATTGAGATGATTATTTATGATAGTGTTCCACTGATATTGAGATGATTATTATGATAATGTTACATTTAAGAAGGTTACAATGGTATTCAGGATCTGTATGAAAGTGTTCTACAACCCGAGCCGCACTTTGATGTGTCCACATGTATGATTGGCAGCCATTAGTTAGAGGAAATCTCCAGGGTTATCCAATTTGGAACAATTTATTGAACGTCTGGCATTGCAAATCTCTTCTGCTTTCTTGGTATGATGAAAGAGATTACAAGAACAATTGATATACTAAATGTAATATAGACAACGAAATGAGTATAAAGTGATATTTGATGAAATGTTTTCACAATGGAGAATGTACAAGCAAGGTGTGGGTGGCTTGGTCAAAGTGGATAGCAATGCTTGTACCAGTATAGGTTAATGCCTTATCTACACATTACCTAGCCACAGGTTGGAGTGTGGGGTAAGGATGGGAATTGAAGGCGGGGGTGTGGGTGGTGGGGGTGTGTGGTGGGAGTGGTGAATGTGGGAAACATTGAAATGCTGTATCTGTAGGTCTTGTGTACACCATCAGTACCAGGTATGATTCAAGGGTTTTATCAGATACACTAATCTATTGTGGGATTTTCTCCCACACGCAAGAAATGTTCTCCTTCATGAACAGAGCCAATCTATATGAACAAATGTGTGCACACACACACACACACACCACACCACACACACACACACACCACACCACACACACACACACACCACACACACACACACCACACACCACACACACACACACCACACACCACACACACACACCACACCACACCACACACATACATACATACACACTACATGCACACACACACATGCACGCACACACATACACACACACCCACACATTAAGAAAAACAGTTTATTTTAAAAATGCAAATAGAAAAATATATATTATATAAATAAATAAATAATTAACAATCTAAAAAGAAAGGGGAAAAAAAAGGACATGTTCATTAAAAATATTTCTCTCTGAGACATGGTTTGAATCATTGTCCACTATCTCTACTTCTTACTTCTCACCCTCTGTGTTGTGGTCACACAGTGATGACAGCCTTGCTTAGAAACATGCTCAATTTCCACATATACTTTCTCCATTGATTCTCTCGGATGTACTTCTCGCGGTGTGGACGGCCAGACATGGTACTGTCAGATACCGTCGTTTGACATTTGATATGTACTTATTTTACATAGGTAGACACAGATTACTGTTGGAGGTTGCACAGATAAATGTCGATGCTGGCAGAGAAAGTACTTTTACTTGATTATTGTGTTTGTATTTATCAATTTTATTCTCAAAGACTGAATATCGTATCTCATATTTCCACACACATTCTTGAAAGACGTGTCACGTGTACAGTAATTGTGTAAGTGTATTGCTATGACATCTGTGTTAGAACTAGTAAATTATGCATCGTTATGATGTGACATAGTCTAGACGAGGATGGTAGTGTTAGAAAGCCAATAGAAATTTAGTAACTGACGGTGAAGGTTTTATTTTATGATTCTTAATTGTTCATAGCAACACGTCGGTGACCCGATTCTGTTGTGATCAGTCATTTATGGTCTGATATTACCAAATCAGTCTACAGATGATTCCTGTATGGCAATGGTTCCATAAAGTGAAGAATTAGTAAAATATCTCCCAAAGCAGTGTATATTCCTTTTGCTTAAGATATATATTCAAGAAATATCAATTCTGGAGTTGTAATTTGTTTGAAATTCTAATTATTACCAAAATAATGAATTAATTATCATGACATTACCAAATTTTGTTGAATGAATTCATAAATTTATTAAAACCTATTTATATATCTTCAAATAACAATTATTTAGATACCAAAACTATCAAGTCTTTAATTGGATTTGAACTTAATGATACTATTGGTCCTTGTGCCAGGACTATATCAGGCTTAACATGCTTCAAGACAATTGATTTCGTAAGAAAAAACCCAATGATAGGTGATGTGAAGAACAGACTGCTGACTCCATTTGTCAGCAGGAAAGTGCAGTTGTCACGTTGAGAATGACTCTACTCTCCCAGCACCGAGTTATTTGATAGAAGGCAATAAAGTCTATTAACCTGGCTAACCAAGGAGACGGAATTGAATACGCCACATTATTTATCTAAACACAATATCCGACTCAATTTAGGAATTTGACGATGCTTTTGTTCAGAAAGACACCCATTACGTGGTAGCAGAAGCGCTCGCCTTTGTTCAAACAACTACCACAAAGCAGAACAATAATTTCCATCTGCATGCTTTCGTAGCAAAGTTGATTAAAATTCCCCACCATTGAAGGTGGTTTGTAACGGTGGGAGTTACTGTCTCAATGAAAAAGACCACTTTCTTGTGTCGGTGGATTGATTTTTGGTGATCATTTGATTTTGAGGTAATAAAGGCCATGTGATGAATTCCGAATGATTCCCCTGGTCTCTCGATGACCATGTTGGATGTGGTTCTCTGTGAAGTTCTGTGTGTTAGAAGCAGTGCTATTTGTTTTAGATGTGGTACTCTGTGTTAGACCTTGTCCTCTATGTTAGACATGGTCCTCTGTGTTAGACATGGCCCTCTGTGGATATGGTGCTCTGTCTTAGACATGATCTGCTGTGTTAGACATGGTGCATTTTGTTAGACATGGCCATCTGTGTTAGACATGACCCTCTGTGTTAGATATGGTGGTCTGTGTTAGACATGGTACTTTGTGTTAGACATGACCCTCTGTGTTAGACATGGTGCTTTGTGTTAGACATGACCCTCTGTGTTAGACATGGTGCATTTTGTTAGACATGGCCCTGTGTTAGAAACAGTCCTCTATGAGACCAGCTATCAGGTTTAGGAGTCCAGCCAGCAGACTTCTATTATCCCTGATAATTTGCTTTACCAATTCTTTGCAATAGTCGCACACAAGAGTGTCATCAGCTACTAAAGAGGGTCGACCATCGAAGAATAATAAAGCTTTTCTTTCACTTCTTACACTGACAAAGTTGTCCAGGAAACTCGATGAAATCACTTGACCTGTGTCACCTCGTATGCATACCTCTACAAGCCACCAAACATATTGCAGACCTTGACACAGAGTAGTCTCACAGACCTTGATGCAGAGTAGTCTCACAGACCTTGATGCAGAGTAGTCTCACAGACCTTGATGCAGAGTAGTCTCACAGACCTTGATACAGAGGAGTCTCACACCGAGCTTTATTGTTCCAGTTGGCAACAGCTTGATGGACAAGCAAAGAAAACACCGTAGAACTTCAATCTCCTCACGTTCATATCTTGTAATTGTATCGCTCGACGTGAATTGTGGCAAATTTAGATTTACTTTATATCATTAAAAGAAGTGATTTATTTTCTGTAATTTTATTAGCTGGAGTCTATTAGATTAGCTCATCACACTTGATACGAGGCTGGGTTCTAACAACGGTTCTGCTCATCATGTGGACATAGAAACTAGGTCTATGAGTTTAAATAAAGATATATCGCCGTTCAGTAAAGGAAGCCTGGTTGTCTAGTGCTTCTTTAATGTCTAGATCTATATTCAGGCCATACAGAGTTGAAACCGGAGTAAATGTTGGGCACCATTGAAATATGTCCATGCCGATCCTGGGATTCGAATCCAAGTTGCTGGATTGTGAGTCCAACGCTCTACCGCCTGAGCCAAAGGGGTAACCCCGCTGGCCGAGACCAGTAGGAGCATATTTTGGGTTAAACATATTTTTATTCAAAAGAATATGAATGAGGATTGGTAATCAAGCTGTAAAGCTTATTTTAAATCGCTCCCCAGGAGTATCTTATATCACACACATCTACACAAACAAGTCATGATTTTTCTTCAGCCGCTGGGCATGATCGTTAGTTAGTCATTGCATGGTGTACATTATCCCAAGGCATTCAGACACTGTGCACTATCCTCAGTCATTCAGACACTGTGCACTATCCTCAGTCATTCAGACACTGTGCACTATCCTCAGTCATTCAGACACTGGGCACTATCCTCAGTCATTCAGATACTGGGCATTATCCTCAGTCATTCAGACAATGAACATTAACCTTAGTGCGATTCGTTTGCTCTGAATTCAAACGGCCCTCGCTAGTTTTTCATCATATGTATGTACCGGTATGCAGAAGTTTGTAAAGAGAAAGACCATGCAGGGAGCACTGAACTCCACAGAATACATTTCACAAGTAAATTGTGTTGCGGAACCCCGGCACAAAACAACAGCTTCCCAAGAAGCACTGGGACTGCTTTCACATCGTTTTCGTCCTCAACTCCAGATGTAGATAAACGGTTTTTATTCTAAGACTTGTTCCTCGAGGCAGCTCAAAAGATCAGTCAGTGTCTTTGTGGAGTCTCGAAAGGCCAACCCTTCATGTTTATATTCCGTCCATGAATGCACCATTGGATCGAATCTGTGAGACAAACTTTTAAGATGATATGGCTGAATCTGCTGAGTGCTAGAATGTAATGCCCTTAGAAATGTTATTCCAATGATATACTCTAATTTTGTGATTATTTCATTCCTTGCTATCCATTTCAACCTGAGAACTGGCATCAATGTATTGACATTTCATCATGGATGGTAAAATTGAATTGTAGACGCAGAATTTGGTTTGGTTTGTAAAGTCTAGATGAATGTAAGTGAATCTTAGCAATAAATATTGACAATAGTCGTCTGGACAAGAGTTTGGTGTGAGTTGGATAATGGAAAGTTGTGGAGGACAAAGGTGTTACGTTGACGGGGGAGGGACAAGTTCTACAACTGAATTTGTTGTTATCTGTTGATGCAGAAAGCTAGTTGGAGCTGGGTGTGTGATGTCCTCTATCTCATTCTACTCTTTCAGAGGTTGACATCCCCCATGTTGACAATGGAAATGAAGAAATACAAGTGCAAAGTTCAAGATATTCAATGAACTAAGAGACTAATGGACTATTGTTTAATCACGTTGGTAACAAAAGCCTTTGTACATATGATTAGGTGAAGTGCATGTGCCCCAGGAAGTGTGACCTCTCTTGACCTTTGTGACTAATGGGTGTGGGTGGTTACCCTTTGTTATGACCTTCACAAACCCTAACTCAAGGTCAAGGAGAATATCTGGAGGAAGCAAAACAGTTTATTTTTCAACCCACTCTCTTAATGTGGGTGGCCTTTTTAAAGTTTATTAGTGAGTCAGTTTGTGTGTTGAATCAATGAGCTATGTACAGATATAGCACAGATTTCACTGACAAGAAAATAGACTAAATAAACAAGACAAAATAATTGCTTACTCGGCATTCTCTGGTAATGATAGCAAGTAATAAAATTGAACTTTGTGAAGATATAAATATAGACACATAAGTAGCACCTGAAAAAACATTGAAAAGATTTCTTTCTTTTTTCCCCCCACATATAATAAGAATATGTCTATGGCATATTAAAAAAGTTGGGCTTTTCTGAAGAAGCCGACACATTCTGTCAGTGGAATGTCACGTAGAGTTCTGTGCTCTGTCACATGGCATTCTGTGCCCTGTCTTCTGGGACCGAGGCGAGATTGCTGCCGGCCAGTCCTCGGTTGAAATTAGGCGTGCTGGTGGGAACGTCCAACCGTGACCTCGAGGTGCAATTGACAAAGCATCAAGTACTGTGACAGTTGTCAATTACCTCCTCTGCGGATGTCTTGAATTTTGACGTACGTCACTTTGACGAATAAAAGAGTTGTCCATAGATCAATACGTCGTTACTTTAGGAAACTTCCTGTAGTGAGGCCGGTACACATTTTCTTAACGTGCTGATCAAAGTAATTTCCTCACTTAGTTTTTGATTATTCTTGTAGTAGCTAATTCTGGACGACGGTGATCAAAAAATCCTAGCACTCTACGTGTACGTTTGTGTGTCTGGTATATTGCATGTTGTATTGCTATCATCACACAGTGTGTCTGGAGGTGGCCTAGATCAGTGGTAGAACGTGGGACTAGAAACGTCACTGTATGGTGGCAATGCAGTTATCATCCTTGGTCTGTCAGTACCAGCCAGTGCTTCAGATGTTGCGGGTTTCCTCCTGCCCTAAACTGACAAACCATGACAAAAGTCCAAAAAATCTTGAAAGCAACTATAAACCCCAATTCAAAAAAATAAAAAAATAAAAAAAATAAAATGTATCTTGCTGTTTAGATTATTACATTGAATTTCTCACTGTTTAGGTTATTACATTATCTCTCTCACTGTTTAGATTATTACATTGTATCTCACAGCTTGCAGAATGTAATTACAGCGGTGTAGACGAGACGTTGCAGAAATTCAGCCAGATATTACCTCCCGACACAACAGTGTGATTAATTTGTGGGAACTGATGTATTCACATCAAAGACAGGCAGGTTGTGATTCATGTCTTAATTTAATAAATCTGCAAAACCTCCGCGCCTCGGCTTGCCTCGGCTTGCCTATGTGTAATCCACCGGACTACACAGATATAACACGGTTACGTAGGCGATGACAGGACTTCTAAAGTTGTGAAATATCTTGCAAACTGCGCAAAGATTTCCACTTTGATTTGTGCGGATCCTTGATGTATTATCTCACATTTTTCATTTTTACTTCTGGTATTGCACTGGGATTGCACTGGGATTGCAATGATTTACCATGTTACATAGACCACTGTCTGTCTTCAAGTCCCAGGGACAAATTGCACAAATTTGTCATGTAGACAGAAATAATTTGAATTTTCTTATTAAACATTTTAAAGTGCATTTCGGTAATAAATTGCCCTATATGTTGTTTTTATGTTCATACAAACATGCAATTTAATGTTGAGCACAATATTATTTTTTTTAGAGAACATATGAGTTATTTAGCAACATTTATTTTAATATAAATAAGCATAAATATTATTTGTTAAAAAAAATCCTTTTGCCGTTCAAAAGTGGTGTTGTGCTACAGGACTATTGTAAAAGTTGGATTTGTTTTGGGATATGATGTAGCCATCACTGCATGGTCTAGTGACGGTAGCCTTCATCGTATCACAATTTTAAACACCTTTCTTTATGGGTCTGTGCAATTGTGAAGTAACAAATGTTTATTGGGAAAGACGGCCCGGAAAATAGGTCCCATCAAATATTCATAAAAGTTTGCCACCCTTCCAGCTACCATCAGCTCTGTCTGGTGGAACTGTGGCACTGGTGGTGCTTGTGGCACTCGCGGTGCATCTACAGAGATATTGCAGCCAACACCTGAGGGCTCGGCAACAACTGGCGGAAACCCGCGATGTTTTCTGGTAATTTGTATTACTCTAACGCTGGTTGTACCGGCAGAGACAGTAATGATGGACCTAAAAGTAATTATTGTTTTTCAGAGTTGCTGTTGTGATGTAGATGAGATGAGAAATATGAAAGGTTAGAAGGCAAGGTATGGCAAGGTATGGCAAGATGAAAGTAAACGAGTTGGTCATCACCACTGTTGTCAGTACCTGACTGCTTTAAAGCCGGGCGCCATTTCCTTATCACACAGTGGAAAGGGCTCCGTAGAGGCTTTCTGAAACTGACAGGAAATAATGACAACATTGTGTTATTCAATTGCCTCATTACATTACATTACATTACATCACATTACATTATATTATGGTGTTACAGTAACCTATGGCCACCCTTCATTTTGACACTGATGGTAGGACTGCTGGCAGATATCATTATACGAATCAACGCATTTTCCTTATGATCTATGTTTCTGATTTAATTTGTATATCCAAGGTTTGCATATTTTGCATGTGGATGATGAGGACAACTTAATGACTAAGCCTGGGATGGCATGTGATATTCCTGGCCATTTTTTCCCCGAATGAACGAGACATTTCCTACAAGTCGGCAGCACCTCGTGCACTAAACTCTTTATCCGAGGATCTGGGATACCAATTCCAGCCATATTAAATACTGAAAAATGCTTTCTTCCCAATAACAACACACTGTGCTGCCACTGTACGCGCGGAATGAGCAGTTGTATACAGACGTAACTGATGCCATTACGAAGAAGAAATGAAATAATTCGACATGCGTTACGACATTACCGGAGGTAACCAATTCCTTTAGCCTCCACACGGGCCCCGGAGACGTTGACTTCAAGTCCAACAAGTACGTTCTCGGTCCGCTCGTAATTCGTCTTGATAGTCGTACATTGGGGACACTCGATGTCATACCAAGTTCTCAAATCTTGACTCAATATGTTGTTATAGTGTTATTAACTGGTTTTGAAGACCTTGTTCACAGTAGTGGAGGAAATCTATTCCTGGTTTGTTCCCAAGTGCGTTCCAAGAGGAGTTTACCACAGGTTTTCATTATGGATGGGTGACCAAGTAGTCATTTCTAGAAGTATGGTTTGCATATGTTAAATTCATTTTCTATCTTGGTGTCTTTGTATATAATGTAATGTGAAATGGTGGGGTTTTTTCCTCTCCAAATTAAATGAGTTCCTTGTAGGTTCAGTGCAATCTAAATTTATATCACTATAGTTTCTATATATTTGTTTATATTAGGGTTTAGTGGTGCATCATGTGTGACTTGGTCACTTCCTGTTACATTCCTGTTACATTCCTACCATTTGAGTTGCTCTTCATTTTTCAAGTTCTCATTCAATGCATTTTGCTAATTCCTGGACTGGTCTATGCAACTTCTTTATCTGTTTTAATTAATAATGGGGTCTTTTGGTACAAGTGGATATAATGTTAGATTAAAAGGATAGCTTAGCATTAATAGTCTCTCAGGTAAACCTTATGAAATCATTAATGATAAGGGAAAATTTCTGCAGTCTGTTCCCATATTCTGTTTCCAGACTCTTTTCATGGTGCCTGCTCCCAATCTGTTCCCACAACCTGTTCCCAAAGTTTCTTCCTCCAGATTGTTCCCAGCATCTAGTAGAGTCTCATGTGTCTGTGTGGTAATGTGTAACATCCTCTGACAGGTCAGGGTCGACTGGAGCAGACTAAGGCCGTGCTCCATCAGGTAAAAACACTCCACGCACTCCAAGAAGCCGTGAGAAATGAAGCAGTCCACTCTGGGTCTGAGATGACGCCACGCTTCATTGAAGGCGACAAGGATGCAATTCAAATCTGTTAGACTGTCTGCCGTGGAGCTCAAACTAATGCTAGCATCTGTCATGAACAGTTTCTTCACACCATTCACAGAAGGAAACAAATATATTTGCAAAGCAAAGACATGAAGCCTCCAATTATCCATTCAATGCTGCCTTTGTTCATATCATGTGGCCTTCGATCTGTTTAGGAATGGATAATTTATTTGCGATTTTATTATATTCTAGCTCGAGATTCCTCTAACCAAGCTGACCATAACACTCAGAGACTTCTTAATGGGAATGGTCTTTTTAATAGGTATCATAGCTTTATATATTGGCACATTGTGTCTCGTTTAAACATTGTAAGTATTTTTGACGGTGGTAAGTAATGTAATGTGATTTTCTGAATATACACACCCACCTTTATCTATGTATGTCCAGTACCATTTCAATATGTACCCAATAAAATTAATTAAGAGCCAGTAGACTTTAAGGACATATACAGTTACTGTTATATTATTTTACCAACAAGGAATTTTCAAGTTTACAGGCTCCTTGTACCCTTCAAGAACGTGCAGACAAATTGGAAGAAGAACGACACCAGATTCCTTAAAGCTCAGTTCTGAAATTTGGTTGAACGCTTCCAAAACAATATTTGCTGGTCCTTAATTTGTTTTGTTGAGGTTTTTTTTTGTATGTACCATTCCAATACATAGTTCATGTCCCACCACAGTTGTAGTGTTGTATTCCATGCCATTGCCTGGCACAAGTCGAGTCAGAAGTTGATTGGAGTTGTGCGTGTAGACGGTAGTTTAAGGTTGGAGATATCATTGATTCCCACTGTCGTCTTTGTTCGAGGATCGAGTGGAGGGTGCGTGGAAGTCTTGTTTATTGAACAGGATGGGGATTTAATGAACTAACAATGCTTTAATGCATGGTGATGTATTTGCACCTGAAGTCCGCTGACTTTGATCAACTCGTTAGCTCAGGTATGCCTGAGCTACATCTCCTATAAACAGACTATTGATGAGAGCTGGCTGGGGCTGTCGGTGCAAAACATGATCCGAACATTTGTCAACTTGTTTGGTTTTTATAGATGAAAGATTTTGTATGTATCTCTTCAAATGGACTGTTCCACAAGCATGCAGTTCTCGTTGTAGTTACTTATGCTCAATCAAACCGCTATGCTTTACTCTTTACTTTCTGTTTTGAGCGTTCATATGTACACAGGTGAATAAAAGTTCATTCAAATTTAATTTTTTTATTAACAATATCAGAATGTTTTGGTAATTATCTGTATGTGTCATAAATACCAATAACAGAATTCTAAATGGATATCAATGTGCCTTGTGGTGTTGATGGCAGTGTAGGTGGTAGGTTCCTTATTGGTTCATTAGACTTCAAAGACTCCGGAGTTCAGACTCCATCTGCCAGTGTAAGGTACCGGTATACAGTTAGTTATATACACAACCTTTACCCAATCGAAAATATTCTTACTCGGATATAAAAGAAATACGATATTATGGATCGTCTTATTTGCTCGCTGGTTTCCTTTATATCACACAGTTTATTGGATAATTGCACTTTTGGGATGACCCCCCGTTGCCTTTCCACAGCCTTTAGTCTTGCCACTCTTCTGTGATCATTAAAGATGGTGTCCATTAAAAACTGCATGCGATTATCCCAGCACTTTGAGCTTTCTTCTCTTGATCCTTTGAGCTTGGATTTGATGCATGCAATTGATTTTGGAGTAGGAATACGGATGACATGAAAATCATGACAAGTAACCATTTTCGACATTGTTAAAGCCTCAAGAAAAAACTCTTCAAATTATGATCGGCAGCTTGACGTCAGGAAATATTTTGTAGATGGTATTGATCACATCTTCCTATCAGCACTTTATTACATATTCCACGTTTGGATAAAGACGGAATGCCACCGTTCCTTGTTAGAGCGGGTTGTCGAGGCACAGGGTCGTATCGGACTTGGGTAATGATTCTTAAATATCACGATATGCCGTGTATACCAGATATTGATAACTTTGGAAATGGTGTAAAGATTGTGTTCTTGATAGTTCGTTTTTGATTGATTGCTTTCATAATTACGTATATGTGGTTAACGTAGGGCATGTGACTTGTCTATAGAATTTGATGTATTGGTGCGCAGTGTATATTAACTATATCATGCTATGTTCCTACTACTATTTAGGTGATTGATGACCTGGGAACTTTCCTAAGGAAGCTCAAAGAATTCATTTTTTGAAAAGCATAAATAGTACCTGTGAGAAATATTGGATTTGGACGATATACAATGCAAACTTTACTTTAGTTTACTTACTTGCAACTCCAAATATCTAAGTGTAGGAATTGTTTAAAACCCTTGAATCACATCCAATCTTTTCAAACAAGAGAAATAATTTGGTCATTATGTGATGTAATTTTTCTAAATTTATCTTTATGTAAATATTGATAAAATCTAGTCTTGTTTCCAGTTGGCATATTGTCCAGAGCTTTATTAGCACAGCTATTTAAGCCATGTTGTATTTTCGTATTCTGATTGGGAAAATAAATCCATCACAGCATGTATCACATCCGTTTTTTATGAAAGAACTGACTGTAGAGATATGGACATGTAGAGTGTTATGGACATGTAGTGTTTATGGGCATCAAATTGAAAACAACCTGTCCTCTTTTGTGCAGCTGAGCTAACAAGTTTCCTGCTTCTAAAGAATCGATGAAAATTGTCAGATTTGAATAGCATCATTACTCATTTTTGAAGGCTTTGATCAAATATCAGAGAACTGTATAAATATTGAACTCAATTTCCTGGAATAAAATGTCTGTTATGCCCCCAAATAAATTGCTCTTAAAAATATATCTTTCTTTGGCTACCAGTATATGCATGCTAATCCTATGCAATTTAGCTTCTAACAAGCTGTGTTACAAAATAAAAAATAATCAATCTTTTGTGATGGATAAATTAAATGAATTCACGAATAAGTCTGCAGTATTGTAGCCATTCAATCAGTTTGGTTTCACCCACCTGCTGTCATGTTGGCATCTTTGGACAAGGTACTTAAGCCTTGATTGCCTGGTCGTAATATATATAGGAGAAAATAACAATGAAAGTGACTTAAAACCCACAGCGAGCACAGATCCTCAGCTTTGAAGGAGTAGGTGCTTGCACACAGGAATGGATTCGGGACCCGATTGAATTTAAGACCGTCTGCTGATCAAGTAGCGCTGTCACACACCACTGGGTTGAACATACTGCAAGTCGGACTTGATAAATGGCTGTATTGTGTTCTACTGTTAACAGTATACATATATACACGTAATGGTGGGCCACCGACAATCAATGATTGTAATCAGTGCTGATCTGTGACGTGGTCGGATGTCGTGCTAAAATGACATCTTTCAAGTTGTATACTGCTGTCCTGACAACTACTTCTAGTGGTACTGTTTAAAGTTGGAAGATCTTCCAGAGATCTGGTTTTTGTTCTGCTATGTTCCCATTAGTCATGGGAGAAAATATTTAATTATTTTAAAACCTCATCTCACTTCTGTAGTAATCATAATCATAATTTTTTTTATATATGGCATTGCAACTTGCCCCCAACAAAGAAAAGGTGAATAAATAAGTTAATATATATGGATAATTTCCCATGGATTTCAGAAGAAAATGGTTATGCACATTACATCCCTTCATTGTTTAAGTTTTAATTTCTATTTAATAGTTTTCCAGTGTTCGTAGATGTAGTGTTGGCTCATCTAGCAGTATAGCACTGTATGTCATTATCATTTTGGTCCTGTACACCATACATGGAGGCGATTGTAGACCTTATACATCATACCTGGTGTCACTAGACCCTATACACAATACCTGGTGTCACTAGACCCTATACACCATACCTGGTGTCACTAGACCATATACACCATACCTGGTGTCACTAGACCATATACACCATACATGGTGTCACTAGACCCTATACACCATACCTGGTGTCACTAGACCCTATACACCCTTACCTGGAGGTCATTGTAAACCCTACATACCATACCTGGTGTCACTAGCCCATATACACCATATACAGGGTCATCTTGACCACGCTCCATCCTCTAGGGAGATGAAGTATTTCCTGGATTACATCACTAAGAACCAGTGACAGAGAGAGCGGCCTAAATGAACGATAAAAACTGTTTTCAGCCCCATCCTAGTCATCAGTAATCCTGACTGCCAGAGTGCAAAGATAGACACCGACACAAGCCTGTTGGCCAAAGCCTCCTCTTGCAGGCCTGAAGCCATCGCTAGCCATGTAGACATTATGAGTTTTTTTTAACATGGAAATGCAATTGTTAAGGCTTTGCGTTGATGTTCGTAAGTCAAACAGGCTGGTTTCCAGTGTTGCATGTAGATGGATGTAATTTTGGTTTATTTGGGGGATGTCATTCTATTCATGATCGATGTCTGCTTCTGATAGGAAAAAAAACTTTCAAAAACTATACAAGACCTGAATAATTAGTAATACAGAAAGTTCCATGCATATTTTTTGTCGTCATATGCATTGTCCTCTTAGTACTTAATTCAGGGTTATAGGCATACGTGCACAGACTAATAATATTAATAATGTGTACCTATATATTATGCCAAATCCGCGCTCGAACGCATGCTCATAGCACTACATTATCTAATCCAACCTTAAAGACTCCATATTGTTTTCAATATAATTTCATCATTATTATAGCAAGCAGTGTAAAAGCTTTCATCAATCAATGGTGGTCGAAGTCGAACCTCTGTCCCCTTCAAAGATCTCCACTTAAAACATTCCTCTCAGATTTTCATATCGGTCCTCACACAAAAGTATTCTCAAGTGTTTTCATCCTATCTCTAGTAATGCATGGATGCAAGCTACATGTATTGCAAGCAACCAAAATATGTGTGGGTGGCAATAGGTGTTGTTTTGTTTTATTAACTTTGAATTTAATGACACTTTCAAGATTATTTCATTCATATCATGGCTTGTCAGTTTTAGAGGAAGAGGAAAGCTGAATCACTACAACATGAACTAGTCATAATTGCACAGCTAAAGTAACTTCCGCAAACATTGGTCCAAGGATCAGGTTCAAACTCGAGACCATCAACTCCAAAATCTGACGGTCTATTACTATGCTTGGAAGGGGCAGGTGGTAGCGCAGTGGTAGAATGTTGTACTTAGGAGCCAAAGGTTCCAGGTTCAAATCCCGCCCCAGGAACCCGGCATCAATGCTTGTGAAAGTTACCTTTCTGACGCAATATTGATAGGATGCGATGTCTGTAGAGTGACAATGCAGTTATCATCCTTGGTCTTGTCAGTACCAGCCAGTGATCGCAGGTTTACTGCAACGTTCAGCGCTATGGATGTTGTGGGTTTTCTCTTGCCCTAAACTGATAAGTCGTGATATAAGTAAAAGAATCTTGAAAGCGACTCTAAATCCCAATTTAAAAAATAATAAAATTAATTAATATGCTTGGCAATGCAGTTATCATTTTTAGTCTTGTCAGTACCAGTTGGTGCTTACAGTTTTACTGCAACATTCAGTGCTATGAGTGTTGCAGGTTTCTTCCTGCCCTAAAACGCCAGACCATTGGCTCCGAAATCCGATGGTCTATTATTATCCTTGGCAATGCAGTTATCATTTTTAGTCTTGTCAGTACCAGCCGATGCTTACAGGTTTACTGCAACATTCAGTGCTACGAATGTTGCAGGTTTCCTGCTACCCTAATCTAACAAGCAGTAATATGAGTGAAAGAAACTTGAAAGCTGGTATAAACCCTAATTTTAACCCAAAAAATGAGAGAAACAAATAAAAACCCACACCAAAATATGTGGGTTCCAGCTCATGCCAAAGTGTCCAAGATACTACCATGACATTCTGAGACTTCAGCATAGATCCCGGAATGTTCTGTAGGCTGACAACCTCACCACTATTGCACAATGTAGTTCTTCTACAGACAAGCATCAGGCTAAAACATTGACGCCAACCTTGGAACTGTGTCCCGAGCACTCCTCCTAATGGAAGAGTCATTTAGACCAGCATTGCACCAGGGAGTCTAAAAGAACCAGATTAGTGACAGATTACATATAAACTTGTTTTGCCGACAGGGTGATGTTAATTGCTGGAATGTCAGACTGAGCTGATAAGTAGCCACAGCATAGGAGTGCTACAAGAATGGTTATACTGCCAGTAATCCTGAAATAGTACCTCGATAGGGCCACAATAGTGCCTCAATAGTGCCTCAATAGTGCCTCAGTAGTGCCTCAGTAGTGCCTCAATAGGGCCTCAGTACTATAGAATTTCTTTAAGCCAATTTGATGTGTGAGTGTGACATGTGAGGTCCTGACTGTAGGGGGAATATTGAACTTCATGTCAAGCGAAATCAAGTAATCCTTTGTGTAAGCTGAGAGTATCTTTATTTGTTAAATATCTCCGACTGAAAGGGAAATTAATTATTAGTATTTTAATTTTCATTTCTTCTCATTTGTATCATTAAAGAGGATTTTTCATTACAATTTTGAACTAAAATTGTCCAGTCTTCCTTAAATTGTAGTATGACATGTTTTATGTTAACTTTCATACTCCTGGAGGCAAATGAAGATGCCTGACAAAGCAATGATGAATGAAGCCGAGCAATAGCGATTGGAAATCTCATTGTGAGAATTAATGAAACCTGCAGAAAAATCATGTTAAAATGTAAAATTGTGGCTATGCATACACATTTCGTTTATCAAATGTCAAACGTAATAAACCCATACACACCCACAGAAATATTCTTTTCCCTTTTGTCATCCCACCTCCCGCCATTCTTCTTTATCATCCAACCTCTACCTCCCCCATCTTCTCATGCCTTGAAGTTTGCCTTAGATAACGTCACACCTCCTAAAGCTATTCCATATTGGATACCATACAGGCAGTGCTTATAGCTTTTGAATTCCTATTTTAAATTGGAAGAGATTTGATACATCTCGGATACAAGTCTACATTTGAAATGGTAACTTTTCCTGCAATAAGGTATTTGTTCATTGGATGATGTTGGACCTAGATATGTTCGCTATGAAATGAGTTTTAAATCGGGGTCTTGACTTTGTCAACTATTCACTGGAAGTAATTATGCAAAATTCAGGTTTTTTTTCAATTTGATGAAATCCTCAAATTCCATATCTGAATCCCATATCATCATGTTGTTTGTCTTCACAATTTCAATTCTGTCATGTTGACTGGACAAGATGGTGGGTTTGGCAGCAGACGACCCTTCAGGCTATAAGTGATCAAAGAACACCCAATTAAATCTCCATGTCGAATGAATCAATTTACCCAAATCTGGCATTTAAACACTCATGTTTTGTTCTGAATCGTATTAAATGATTATGCTTTTTAAGCATGAGTCGGCAGATTAGACCAGGGCTTATGTTTGTAAAACATCTAAGAACATGAAGAATTTTCTTAGAAGACTTAGAAAACTCAGAAAATGTTAACTATCAGTTTTAGAACAATTGGAGTATGCTAACTAGTGTGCCATTATGACTGGGTGACAGAGAGAGTCTGGTTCCGCTCAGAGCTTCAGGCCTTGACCCACACCAAGCAGACCTAGGTGACACTTTGTGTTACAGATCTCTGTCTCGCCACTCCCACCCAGGGATACTTTATTACAAACACGACCATCTTACATGAAGCAATAGTGGCCCCACAGATTACAATCAGGACCATCTTGGACAAAGCAATAATGGCAGACGCTGATATGCCCAAGCTCTAAAGTATTGTCACAATTAACCCTCTCCATGCTGACAGCAACCATAAATGCTCTAATGGGCTGTACCTGTGCCTAATCCAGCAGGGAAATGGTCTGTTTACATATTTATATATATGGTGGTTTTTTTATGAGTAGATGGGCTTTAGAGTATACAGACATGCATAAATTATTCATGGCTTTGTGCATGTGGACCCAAACCTCAGCGTCAAGAAATACATAGACTTATGATTGTTTCATGGAGATGTGCCAGGCATTAGATTATGAAGATGCCTATAGAACCATCCTGTCTAGTATTCTCTAGCTTATTACTGCATGTTTTTCAAATGACCATATGAATTGCATCACAGGAATCAATTTGTGAAACTTTCCATGTCCTGCTATCGATTTAAGTCATGGGCTTTGTGAAGACCTTCAGAGAGCGAGAGAGAGAGGGAAATATCTTCTCCGACACGAGTGGACCATAGGACCTCCATCAGACCTTCAAGTGGGCCACAAGAGCGGGTATTAAGGATGATGTCTGGTCTAGATCCTGCCTTTTAACTTTTATCTGTGTGATTTAGTTTATTTTCTAAACTTTGATGTCAGAATAAGTGGATCTGTGTTTGGGAAAATGGGTGGAAATTGTTGGCAGTGGCTGGTTATGTACTGAGACAGAGTTGGGCCCGGCATGAATGTTCGTGAAAGTTGCCTTTCTGACGCGATATTGATAGGATATTGATAGGTGCTGGCATGTTTACTGCAACATTCAGTGCTACGGATGTTACGGGTTACCTCCTGCCATAAACTGACAAGTCGTGATATAAGTGAATGAATCTTGAAAGCGGCTCTAAACCCCAATCTTCATTGGTTTCTCGATATCACCTGTGGCACATTGATATTACTGTAATGAAAATCTGTTATTTGATCTCCCCACACCATCCACACATATTGCTGAAATACAGAGAACCATATTGAAATAATAATTTGCAGCAATTAGTATGATTTAATTAAACTTTTTACAATGTTCGGTTTCTTTTGATGAAGGTTTTCATATCTCCATACATTTATCACTCAAACAAGAATATGGATGCCATTTTATATTTATATTTTTTTAATTTTTGGAATAATGATGGCATTGGACAACCTCATTGAACTTGGTAACTTGACGTTACACATTCCCCTCCATAGTGCAGCATTACGCATTACTAGAGCTCTACTAGACTCGCCTAGTCTTGGGTCAGAACTGTTCATATGATGATGGCTTGGCTGAAGAAGATCCTTCAAGATCCTAGGTAACCCGTCAGTGGTGTTAATTGCCAGACAGATCCTGCTTTCACTCTCCAGCCGAAGCTGGATATGTTTTCAGATCAGTTGTGCCATTCAAAAGCAATGTCAAGAGCACTTTCCTCATGCATGTTGCCATAGCATTAGGGTGTGTTTCCATAGCGCCCACAGGAACAGCGGCCTGTTGCCATAGTGCCACGAGGAACCGGGACAAACAAGGGGATTTCATATGGGTAATTCCAAAGAGAATATTGCAAGAGCTGTTGTTTTGAGAAAATTATATTATTTGACTCCTACAAGTAAATGACCCTAAAATAATAAAGAATAGTTTGTGCACCAGATGACAGTTGGAGGGTTTCATTATTAATCCTGGAGAACAACTCAGATTATTGATAGCCTGGCTTCTACCTATTGGAAATGATTTTAAACTAGTATTATGACTGGAGAAAATGTGTAGTATTTCAATAAAATCAAATGTTCTGTAGTTGTTTGGACACATTTGGTCTAGTATGGAAAGCAGAGACATATGACCATTCCTACCACATTCTGGCCTTGTGTCTCCATTAAATCCATGCTGGGTCTCGTAGCATTCCTAAATGCTGGGTCTCATAGCATTCCTATTGGCACAGTAATGTTAAACTCCATACTCACTCATAGCATTCCTAATTACTGGGTCTCGTAGCATTCCTAAGTACTGGGTCCCCTGGTTTTCCTTAAGTGCTGGGTCTCATAGCATTTGTAAATGCTAGTTCACAATTTTCCTAAGTGTCAGTTAACATGGCTTTCCTATATGCTGGGTTTCATCATTTTCCTAAGTGTTGGGTCTCATCATTTTCTTAAGTGCTGGGTTTCATCATTTTCCTAAGTGTTGGGTCTCATCATTTTCTTAAGTGCTGGGTCTCATCATTTTCCTAAGTGCTGGGTCTCATAATTTTCCCAAGTGCTAGGTCTCATCGTTTTCCTAAGTGCTAGGTCTCATCGTTTTCCTAAGTGCTAGGTCTCATCATTTTCCTAAGTGCTGGGTCTCCTAACTTTCATAAATGCTGAGGTCAGATAATGTTCCCAAGCAACAGATCTCATACCAGAGTTGTCTAAACACTGTAAGAAAGACCACCAGGTGGAAGCGACAGTGAGTGTGCTGAGGTGTGCTGAGGTGTGCTAGGTACTACACAGTGTTACAATGGAGGCTGTTTATTTGAGCTTGTTACCACAGCAAGCCACACGGCCAGACTAACTGCTCGCTGTTTATTTGAGCTTGTTCTGGAAACTGGCGAAGGAAGAGACTGAATGAGTTGGATCATGGCTGGCAGAGGGCAGAGAAATGATTACGAAAGAGTTCAGCGTGAAATGAAAAGAAAACAGTGGAAGTTTATATGAATTTGTTCCATGTACATGCTGAGGTCATTGAAGTAGAAGTGCGAATGGATGTATGAGAAATGATAATAATTGCACTTTGAAAGATGTAACCTTGTTGTGTAAAGATGTAAACATGTTGTGTGTCTAGGTTTAGAGTATGTGGTTGCGTCATTATACAGAGGAAACATTATGGAAAATTTCCTCATTTACTTGACATTTCCATTTCATGACTGGACTGTAGGAATGGAAAATAGCAAGTTGGAAAGTGATTGAAAGGGAGAGCTTTGATTGGCCGATTTCCTGAGTACCTGTCATCACTCTGCACATGAATCAAATACTTAGTATTGCTCATCATGCAAATAGCTATCTGATGAAGAGAGATCCCAGCATCATCAAGTTTTCATACGAATGCTTTGATGTCATGGAATGTGCTTCCGTAGAGAAGTTCTAGAAAACATTACAATAAAGAGCCACTTATTGGGTGATAGTCTTGTTTAAAAAAGAAAACAATTGTTTTTGTTTCATTTAGTATGTTTGGGATAGGAATACATGTTTAAGTGGATTTGGCGTATTATAATTGTGCACATTATTATTATAATTATTATTATTATTGTTATTATCATTATCATTATTATTATCATTATTATTATTATCATTATTATTATTATATGGCCACTTTTGAGTCTTTTCTTTATGCTTCCGATTAGGCTTAGGATGTACTCCCGGCATGATTTTTTGCCATTTTGGCCTGGTCCCCGGCCGGACACCAGACATGGCCGGCCGGTGGCCGGGTCTCTCAGGCATAATCGGG